>PVJA010000804.1:0-96089 GCA_004027025.1 Myocastor coypus | reverse complement strand
ATTTTTAAAAATAAGTGAAATACTGAATGGTGGCAACTCCCTTCGACAAGCTGGGTCTTCAGTGTTTACGGGAAGGCTTTCCGTACTGCCTCACCTACACTGCCACCCAAACGTACGCAGCGAAGAGTGTTCTGAGCACATTCGGGGACCTGGAGGAGCAGTTGAAAAGCAATTGAAACCCAACTGTAAAACAATAAGAAAACTTACTGAAAAGCAATAAGAAACTTGAGTCCCAGAAACTCATGTCCAACTCACACAGGACTTGCTAGACAGACTGGAGTACAGTCACCCTTCGGCTGTGAGGTCTGGTGGGGAGCTTGGCTCCCACCCCTCCTGGAATCTGTAGGTGTTCAAGTCCCTTACACTAAATGGTGTGATATTTGCGTGTACCCTGGACACAATCCCCAGTACATTAATCTGTAGGTGACCTACAACCTAATGCAATGTAAATGCTGGGTATTTGTGATACTGTACTGCTTAGGAATATTGATATGGAGAAGGCTGTTTATGTTCAGAATAACTGTAATTAATCTTTCCCAAAACATTTTTAATTTGTGGCTGGTTGAATTCTCCCAGGGATGTGACAAACTGACTATATTTAAATGTCTTTTATTTTTTCTACTCTGAGTAACCTAACTTTACCTCTTCCACCTTTATCTTGGAATTTCATGTCAACATTCTAGTTTTCATGCTTCTCCTAAATGTCTATCTGTTTAATGGCTTTGCATTGACCCACAGTGACACAGTTGTATCCAATAGAATTTACAGACAAGTTACCAGATTCCTTTTAGAAATGTGCCATTTTAAACAAAAGTAACTGAAGAAAAATTAATTTTAAAAATATACAATCAATATTTTTGTAGAAATCCTCTTCCTTCTTTGTAGTCTTCTGAGAGGTCACCCTAATGTCCATATTTTATGAAGAAATATCCCCTTCCTTTTCCTCCTTTGTTTCCCAAGTTGTTTGGGAAATACTCTTCAAGATTATAGAAAGAGAGGCGGGGAGATAGCTCTGTGACACAAGTGCCTGCCTGGTAAGTGCAAGGTCATAAGTTCAAACCCCGGTCCCACAAAATAATAATAATAATAATAATAATAATAATAATAATAATTACAGAAAGGAATTTCTTAACCATGCATGGCAGAAAGCAAAGATACCATTAAATTCCTTTTATTTCTATGAAAGTGTGAGGGAGAAGGCGAAGCCAGGGTTTCAGACATGCTACTATTAAAGAAATCAACAGCATTCTCCATTGAAGATGCTGTACAACCCAGGTTGTACTCAGCTGTCACTTGTGTGTCATGTATGACTTCTAGAAAATATATGGAAGACAGCTTTTCAATACATTCTTCAATGAGCCGCATAAATCAAGCCCTCTATTTAGATGCACGATCTTTGTCAAGATAAATATTTCTCCTTGCCACTGTCCTGTGTTTGGTTTTCTTCCTTCCTACTTTGCCATTCTAATTCTTCCTAATAAAATTTTGAGATCCTAAGTTCAGAACCTAATTCTCTAGACGCTTCTTTGAAAGACTGAGCAGCACAAGTAGATTAAATGAATCAATTAATCAACCAGTAATGTCTATGGCTGGGTTATATAATTATAAGTTGTGTGAGCTCTTATACTCTTAGAACGATAACAACAAAAAGATACTGTTAGCTATCAATCGTTACAACAATTCTAAATATTTACTCTTAAAACTCCTTTGTTCAAACAAGGCCCAATATGGAAACCCACTGGATGCGTAGATCGGTATGGGGGCACAGAGAGGCGTTCTGGAGAGCAGACAGGTGCTTCATGAACCCACTGCTGCTGTTCAGGTCTCTGCCCACGAGGCTCAGAGAGTGAGGAGTGTGGTGCTGTTAATGCTCTGCAGTGCAATAGGGAAATATGCAATGCAATTTAGATGTGCTGAAGCGCTGAGTACAGGAACTGCTGGCTTTAAAGAATACGGATCTGATTTTCCTTGTCACGGTATGTGACAGTTAATGAAGGAAGACATATAAGAATGTTGGTGGCACTGCTACGGCACGCAAAAAATGTAGCAATCTGAAATGGAAGTGAATACTGTGCCAAACACATTATAACATTATCATATTAATATCAGAGGAGATAGGGGACAAATAGGGACAATCAATAATTAAGGAGCAGAATACTTGAGATGGAGAAAAAGTTAAATTGCTTCATGAAATGACTAACTGGGAAGCCGTACTTGGTAATTAAAAGCAAGTCATAACTTTATAGTAGTATTTAGTGCTTGGTCCAGCTTCAAACTCTTTAACATTTAACTGCTTTTTCTGTTTTACATGCTATGTAGTTGAGAGACACTATATAACTATCTTCACTGGACTTGCTGATTTTACAAGCTTCTCATTTTGTTCACTGGCTTAAATGTTGTGGTTGAGAAATGAGCAAAAGAACAATCAGTAAAGAAAATGTTAAAATGCTGGAGTGAGAAATGAATCCAGAAACACATTTGCCTACGTAAACCATGAATGCAGTTTCCAAAATGATCGTAAATATTTGTGATGCACATTTCAGGTATAAGTACACTATCTTGGATGGCTACATTGATTTCACTTTGTGTTCTGTGATGCTTCAGTACTTCCTTGTGGAGCCGAAACTCAGTTATCTTTAAATGTGGCAAAAAAAAAAAAAAAGTTTTTAAATACCTAAATAGAACTTGGAACTAATCTTGCAACTAACCACCCTATAAAATCCATTTGTAGCATGCAAGAAACTCTCAGAATCATAAATAATTAAACATTAAATACATACAGTGTAGATTCAGTCTTTGATATTTACAATACTTAACCATATTTATTTTGACAGGCAGTTTGACACAAATGCAAATCATCTCTGATATTCTTGAAGCATCTACATCTTATAATTTCAAAGCTTGAAAAGCTAGACTATAGCTGAACACCACTTCCTTTATGTAACAAATTTTTCATGAATAATTTCATAACTTAATAATTTTGAAATTAATATGTAATTAATACTCTAAGTTGTTGTTAATGGCTACCTATTTTTGAAGAAAATATATAACTAGGTAATGAATAAGGCCCAATGATACACAGCATTTAAATTTAAAACACAGTATTATAATGTGCTGTGCATGGTGGCGCACACCTATAATCCCAACCCTTAGGGGTCTGAGGCAGGAGGATCACTGCAAATTCAGGGACATCTGGGGCTAGTTAATGAGCTCAAGCCCTGTCTGGAAAACATATAAAAATGCTGTTTCAGAAACAAAATAAGTAACAAAAAATAACCCCACCACAAACACACTGATCTAATTCACTCTGTCTTTGCCAAAAGTTGCAGAGCCAAAGTTTGCGTCTGTCAGACCAACACAGAAAGTCACACCTGTGGAGAGGCATCGTCAGCATCACCTTGATCGAAGGGCGAGATCTCAAAGCGATGGATTCCAACGGGCTGAGCGACCCCTACGTGAAGTTCCGGCTCGGGCACCAGAAGTACAAAAGCAAGGTAAGTCTCTGCTTTCTCTCCCGCACTCCTGTCCATCCGGGAACTTCCAATGCCCCACCCACGCTCTTCCTGTCCATACAGGTTGGTCAATAGCACTACTTTTGGAGATGAAAACAGTTTACGTTCTTAAATGCATAGGAGAACTGTTCAACGCCATCCCAAAACACGACCAACAATTGTACTGCATTTGTTTATGAGCTAGGTGACCTTGGGTGGACTACATAACTTCACTGTGTCTCAACTTACATATCTATGATGTAGTAATGGTGGTAGGAACGATCTCTCAGCATCCCTGTGAGAATTTTAAAGGAGAAACAAAAGGAACCATGACCCAGAAAAAGCACAGAGATTCTATTGTAATTCCAGAAGTACTAGTGCCTGTACTAGTATTTTGTATGGCATGAAACACTCTGGGTCACTTTATTCAACCTAATTTGCACAAATGCAGAGTGCAAGTTTTTAATGTCTATAGGAAAGAATAGGCCAAATCTTGCTGCCACCAGGAGCAATGGGCTGTACACAAATTACTGTCCCTCCATGCCTCAATTTCCTCTCCTATAAGAGACAAAATTGAAATGATCCCTACCTATGAGAATTATTGAAAATACTGAATGGGTACATTTTATGCAGGTGGCTGGTTTGCTGATATAGTACACAGTATGTAGTAGCAGCAGAGGCAGAGGGTAAATAGCAGTAATGCTATCACTTTGATCATACACTAAGGATTACTATTAGTAGTGTAGGATTGAAGTAGTAATAATCAGTAATGGCCATAGTATCCACAAATACATGGTATACCCCACTATACCTCTTTCCTATGTAGCTTTTAAAAAATTACTTTTAATAAGAAATAACAAGGCATAATAATGTGACAGTTTCAAAACACCTTAGTAGTACATTTCAATATTTGATACAATTTATATTGTTGTCCCATTAGTTATACAGAGCACAGGATATAGACATGATAATTTTTCCAATCATTATTGTTACAACAAAATTTCTTCTCATTGAACTAAGAGAAATTAGCTGTATACATAATCCAATGTTCAATAATCACAGTGGGTTACTGGTAAAACTAGCAATGTTGGAAGCTGTTGATTTAAGCCTTTTACAGCTCAGCATTCTAATCTAGCTTTCTGTTTTATGCCTTTTGGTTAAACTTTCCTGCTAGCTGGTTAAGGGCAAGTTTAAGCAAGACCTGCATAGCAAAACATGGAGCTTTTGTAACTTTCAAGGTCAATCAGATCTCCTCAGGATTTACTTTAGAACCATGGACAGTGCTTTGTAGAACTGTTGTTGGTGTCAGCCGTCTGGATGAGTCACGGCCATTGCTTGACTAGTTTTCTCCCTAGTTAGCTTTTACAGCTTGAGTTCATAGATACCATGGGCCCAGAGATTGCTTCTATGCTGAGCTAAAGATCCTCTTCTAGTTGGAGAATTCCTTTGCCTGAGGCCATCATTTTCACACGCTTTGTTTTATTTTGGTTTAGTTTTTATTTCTACAGCACTAAAGATTGAATCCGGGTTTTCTAACAGAGCTACATTTGTGGCCTTTGTAAAAATTTATTTTACATCCTTAGAGAGAGAGTCTTGCTCAGTAGCTAAGTGGCCCTGCCAAGCTGTGCTAGAATTGCTGGTGCTCCAGCCTCAGCAGCTCGTCTACTCTGCTTCTGGATCAGAGATTTTCATCAGGACCTGGGGTAGCTAGAAATACTGTGTGGTAGGCAGCAAGTGCTGTGTTTACCTCATGAAGTGCCCCCGGGAAGGGCGGGCTCCATTTGTGACCTGAATGAGGGCAGTCCTATAGGGAAGAAAATCCTAGAGGAACTAAGCAACTGGAAAGTTAGGCTGCTGTGGCCACATAACAAAGCCACGCCACATCCCAGCATGCCGTCATGGCTCACCTGAGCCCAATTAAGATATTTAAATGATAGCACTCATTCTTTCCCATCTAGTTTTTTTTTTTTTTCTGACAAGGAGCTCAACAAATTTTAAAATACTCTTTCCAAACCTAGGTGTCTCTGGCACCATTCCGCTTGTCTTCCCTCAGTTCACGCTACTTCAGCGCTTTAGTAGGCTTCAGATATTATTTCTGTAGTTTTATGCTCTAGGTATGAAATATGAAACTCAGCTATAGGCGCCTGTCTCTCTGCTCTTTCTGTTCCTGATCTATTGCTGATTAATTTCAGATTGTGAACTTTAAGACGTGTGATTCATTTATACTAGCTTTGCACATAGCATGCTTCATTGTTTCCAAACTCTTTACACCTAAAGAGCTGTGTGCCATCCATTAAAAAAAAAAAAAAAAGAAAATGCCACTGCACACCCATCTGCCAGAAAGAAAGAGAGGGAGGGATGTGGGAGGGAGGGAGAGAGAGAGACAGAGAGAAAGAGACAGACAGACAGACAGACAGAGAGAAGAACAAAAATATGAGTGTTGTTTAACCAAATGGTGAGTGGAATTTTAAAACATATCAGTACAGGTCACTCTGTTGATTCCACAAGGTATCTTTTCTGAATAATTAAAGTTACGAAATTGCATTTCACATGCCTCCCTCGTACACTCAGCAGGAAGATCATACACTGCTCAGTTTTTCTGTATACTAAAGGGAACTCACCAACACTACAATTCTAGGGTTAAAGTTTGCCTGACCACCCCAAAGCTATTTGCTTTTCTTTCCTGCTCCCATAAAATTTCATTGTCTGTTTTTCATGTACTCAGCTAAACATTCTAGTGTGTAGGATTGTAAGGAACAAATAAGAAACCCTGAAAATCCTGCGTTTCTTCTGTCCTAAGATGACAAATGAGATGTCCTCATTTGTCAGTGATGATGTAGAATAAAGGTATGTACCTGAGCAAGCTGTTTTATTTACAGGCTGTTTCCTCTCTCTATATATATATATATATATTTCCTATTGCTCCTTTGCTATGTGAGACAATCAAGGAGTGACTTTTAATTGGAGGTGACCCACCCTTTATGTGTATGCAGCAATAAAATTAATAGAAGTCTAATGATTCACTTTGACTTATCTGGAAACTTTAGTTCACATGGCACAAGTCATATGCTTTTTTTTCCCCAATGCTATCTGGATTTTAACTTATCTCATGTTAATTTTTCAAAAAGATGCAAGGAAATGGTGACTTTTTTGTTTTCCAGATTATGCCCAAGACTCTAAATCCTCAATGGAGGGAACAATTTGATTTTCATCTCTATGAAGAAAGAGGAGGAATCATTGATATTACAGCCTGGGACAAAGATGCTGGAAAGAGGGACGATTTCATTGGCAGGTTTGTGCACGTCGATATTTTTGGTTCATCCTAGAGAGGATGAATTTTTTGGAAAGAATAGTCAGTTCTCTGGAAGGAAGGGGCCCTGTGGCAAAGCAAGGCTTGAATGACCACAGAAGTAGATTCGAAGACTGGCCAGCAGGTGGCGCTTTTGACTAGTTGATGGACCCTGCCTGTTCCAATTTAATAGCCAGAGATTTCCTCCAGATGTTGGAAATATTGTGCATAAAAGTTATGGGAGCTGAAAAAGAGGAATTTCATCTGATACGGGATACTTTAAAAAACAGAAGGCATATTCAGAGTCTAAAGTGAGCTGAGATAATATTTACTTTCATAAAGCACATTGTGACCATGAAGCGCATTACTTCCTGTAACTCTACAGGGTAGAGCCTTTCCAATCCCTTAGGAATTCTTAAATCTATATAGCATTACTAAGTTTTAGTAGAGGAAGCATATAGGAGAGGCAAACTCATGTAAATCTGATAATAAGGCAAAAATACCATTCTAAGGCTGGTATGACTTTTCTCTACAAAGTCAAGGTTATTATGATTGACTACTTAAATCACATGAATTTCTTGTTATTCTGCCTATAAATGCTATTTTCATATTTTCGTTGTAAACACAACATTTCCCCCTTAACAAGGCACAGTTTTAGAGTTTTTTAAAAGCTATATCTTTGGAGCACACAGTAAGCTTCAGGAATGGTATATGCCTATTAACACACCAAATGCATGGGATTCGAACTTGCTAATTTGGTTCCCTCCTCCCAGTAGGCCATGTATTCTATCAAGTAAGTAGACCATAGCTACTGCTTGAATAATTAATTAAATTTCATAGTGTATAGCAATTTTAATCATTTGGTTACAGAATGACTGTCATGTGTATTTTGGTACCTCAGCTGCATTATTTTATATATAAACTTTTCTTATATTGGCAAAACATTGAAGAACACTACACTCTAAAATATACCTTCTTCATATGTTTATGGCCACATAATACATCAAGTCTTTGTTTAGCTTTTCTGCCACATTTTTTTTCATAATCAAAAATCCTGTTTTGTACTTCTTTAGGACCAATTTCCAAACTTGGAAACTCTGAAAATTTCTTAGCCTATTTGATTCTGGGCTTTCCCTTTCTGTAACTGACAGTGTTACGAGTTCCAGGGCATAAGCAGGGTTCTGCAATGGGCTTATTGTGCTGTGCTTCCAAGGGCTTGTCCAGACCTAGGCAGATTTTGAGAAGACGACAGCAAGTGGCTGGGTAGGAGATCAGGGTATTACTCTGCAAGAGATACCTGCAAAAGCGAGGAGGGCCTTAATGAATTGAAAGAAAAGAAAAGCAGTAATGCATTGTGTGCCATATGCCAAGCAGAAATTTCTCTCAAAGTAATTTGAGCCCAAAAGGTATATAGTACATCATTACAGCACAGTAATCACAGAGATGCCAACACAGCGACTCCTGGGACAGGCCCAAAGTATCAGTGAAAGCCAATTTCCACCACAGAGGGAAGTAGTGTTGATTTTTTGTTTTAAAGAGAAAAAAGAGGGGGAATAGGGGGATAACTCAGTGGTCTAAGTGCCTGCCTGACAAGCACAAGGACCCAAGCTTGATCCCCAGTACTGTATGATACACTGGCCCTGGAACCCCTGGTGCACTATGCCAGCCACGAAAGCTGGGCATGGTGGCACACTCCTGTAATCCCAGCACTGGGGAGGCTGAGACAGGCAGGTCACTATGAGTCCAACCTGTGTAGCAAGACCCTGTACCAAATAAATAAATAAATAAATAAATTTTTAATAAAAAAGAGGGAAAAAAACAAGTAACAAGAACAGAAAGAGAAATAAAGCAACATAAAACAATAAAAATGGTTCAGAATATCAAAATAATAAAGAGTTAATAATGGTTATTATAATACATATTGCTATCATCAAATTTGTTGCTCAGATTATCAGATATGTGCATAAGAAAGATGCTGTAGTTTTATACAGTGGAGTATTACTCAGCCCTAAAAATGATAAACTTGAGGTGTTTATAGGTAAACGGCTGCAACTGGAGGCTATACTCCTAAGTGAGATGAATCAGACCCCCATGTGCAAACAGCCTATTGTCGCCCTAATAGGGCTGAATTTGGAGGCAGTTCAGTAATGGGCAGCAGGGACTTGTAAACCCTGCTCATTTAAC
This sequence comes from Myocastor coypus, assembly GCA_004027025.1. NCBI lineage: Eukaryota > Metazoa > Chordata > Mammalia > Rodentia > Myocastoridae > Myocastor > Myocastor coypus. The sequence continues at coordinate 87,125 of PVJA010000804.1, read as the reverse complement.
AAAGATGCTTGTCACAGAAAAAAGGAAATGCTTATGGTGAATCATCGTTTCAAGTCTACTTGATGGCCAGATAGCAAAGAAACTTCAGCTGTCTGACTTCCGGCTTCTCAGATCCTACCTTAATCCCACCAATGAAAAAGAATAGACTTTTTTGTCGCACTGACAAGTGAGTGATGTTTATTTGAAGATTGTACCGTAACATTGGAGATAACACAGGTTAGATTAGTTTTCCCTGATCCCTAAAATAGTTTAGAAGAGAACTGACTTAGCTTCCAATTAAATCTGGGTTCTCAGGGTAACATGACAGGAACAAAACTGTCACATGCCCTCTCTGCCTTGATAAGCAACAGCTGCAGTATTCTTAAGTCTGTTTTAAAAATCCATGATACATGGGGAGTTGGCCGGTGGCTTTGGAGTAAATTTAAAGTTGGCCACAGAGAATAATACTAACCTTTCAATGGCTAATAACTGTTCTTAATGGATACTGTCTGAAGTTTGTCACAAATTAGAGAATATATGGATCAGATTACCGATCAAGTCCTGTTTATTGTGCTATAGCTTTTTGTTCCCCTCATTTTCTACTTTAGGCAGTATATAATTATTTTTTTAAAGATGTATTTTGTAAATGTGAACTTCGTAATGGGTTTTGTTTGTGAATAATTAAAACAAGACGAGTTATGAGTTAAGGGATCACTTTCAAATCTAGACTGCTAAAACAAAAAGTATTTTAGTGGTGAGGATTACCCACTTCCATTCTCACGGGAGCCCACACGGTTCCGCCCCCAGGGGTCCTCCCACGCGTCTCCTGCCGCCCTCTCCTTGAACACCAAGTGGCTTTCCCCAAATTCCCCTTCCCTGACCCAGTGGCACGTGCGGCTTGGCAGGCAGCCTCCTTACCGCAGAGCCTGTTTTCCTTTTGGCCTCCAGGGCACCGGAAGCCTCGTTTCCCCTCCCCTCTCTGCATGGTCTGTCGGAGTCCGGAGTGCTAACCATTACACGATGGAACCTCTGCGTGGCCTTCCTTGATCGATTTTGCAACTTTTCCTGCATCTGCCCTGCAGTGCAGTTCTGGAGCGCCTCAGAGCTCGGGGCTTGGGTGTCTTTCCCGTCTCCACTTGCTCCTGTGGTGGCTTTGTGCACCCTTCCGCTTGCCACACCACCTGTACCTGGACAGTGGCCGATTCTCCAGGTCCCCACCATGATTCTCTCACTTCCAGATTCCTATCCCCAACTCCGGACTCAATCTTGTGACTTGAGCGCCAAACCCTACTTCCTGATTCCACCTGGTTACAGCCAGGCTCTGAATCTGGACTCTTAACCCAGCTCTCCCTGCTGGCTTTTTCTCTGCTTGTTACTAACACCAAAACACATTCGAGAATGTTCCATTCTTGTCTTACTTTCAGTCTCATCATATCCACCAGGCAAGTGCTGCTATGCCCTTCTAAATGTATCAGGATTCACCAATGTGTTTGTCAGTTTTCTGATACTGTAACAACTAAGCAAATCACCTTTCAAGGGAAAAGAGTGTTCTCCTTACCGTGTGGGGTTGCATGATCCCTGGGCCCTACTGTTTGGGGCCTGCAGAGGAGTCCTTGTGCCCAGAAGGCAGACGGAGTGAGGAGGGTGCCAGGACCCCACTGTCCCCTGCAAGGCGCACACTAAGACCTCAAGGACTCATCAAGCTCCTGCCGCCTCCAGCAGCCCTAGCTGTGGCTCACACTCGCATGCAAGGGCCTTCCTAGCTGATCAGTCTCACCACCTGTGTCATTACGGTACAGGTTGGCTCACCTCAGCTCCCACGTGATGCCGACGCCAGCCAGGGCCTCTCTTCCTCCTGGCCTCTCTTCCTCCTTCTCCTCTACAGCAGTCAGCGTCCAGTACAGCAGCCTGGGCAACTCTGAAAAGCACAAAATAATTAACTCCCTATTCTAACGTACCACGTTTCCTGTTTTTCTTTTAAATTTTATTAATTTTAATGAGGAAGAAATAGCAATGAGACAGTTTCCAAACAGGTTAGTGGGTGCCTGGCAGGATGGCTCAGTGGCCTAAAGCGCCTGCTTAGGAAAGCTTGGGCGGCTGCAGGGACTGCGGTTCGATCCCCAGCACCACATGCTGCGCCAGCCCTGTCCTCAGGGCAGGCTGAGCCGGCCATAAAAATAAATAAACAAACAAACAAAAGTTCTGAAACAAGAAAAATAAAAATAAAATAAAATAAAAATTCTTTTTAAAAAACAGGTTAGTGGGATAGTTACAATAATACATTGAATATTGTTGTCTTCATAGTAGTTATTTAGAGGACAAGATGCAGACATGTTATCTTGTCTAAACACTGTTAGCACAAATCTTCTCATTGAACTAAGAGAAAGTAGCTGTAAATTCATACTATTTTTTTCACTACAAATTGATCCTACATTTATATCTCCCTTGTTTGTTTTGTTTTGTCAGAGATGGGTGTTCCATTGCCATTCAAATAGTGTAGGTGTGTTAATGTAGCAAAATAACATCATATAGCCCTATAGTCCATAATGATAGTGGGTAACCTGGCTAAGACGAAGGTGAGGCAGGGTCTGTCCTGCTGCCCCTCCTCCCCGACAGCTGCCTTCCACCGCCCGCCATGCTGTACAGCCATGCTAGGCCTTGTGAGGTTCCTGGAGCCCGACCCTGCCTCTGCTGGGCCTTTGTGTCACCAGTAAGCCCCTGGTCCCAGGAGCCCCCTGCCTGCCACGCTGGGTCACTGGCTTTCTGTGTGCACAGCGTCACATCAAGGAGGCACCCAGCCAGGCCTGTTTAAAAACCAAAACCCCGGGGCCCGGTGGGATGGCTCAGTGGTCTAAAGCGCCTGCTTGGGAAAGCTTGGGCGGCTTCAGGGACCGTGGTTCGATCCCCGGCACCACATGCTGCGCCAGCCCTGCCCTTGGGGCGGGCTGAGCCGGCCATAAAAATGAGTGAATAAACAAACAAAGGTTCTGAAACAAGAAATAAATAAATAAATAAATAAATAAATAAATAAATAAATAAATAAAATAAAAATAAAAAATAAAAACCAAAACCCCCTTCAGGTTTGTTTTTTTGCGGGACTGCGTTTCGAACTTATGACTGCACTTTGTCAGCGCTCTGTTCCTTTTTGCTGCTTTGCTTTGCTCCGCGGAAGTAACCACAGTGCCGCGTCGCGTCTGCTCCGCCCCTGCTCCCTGCACCCTGCACCATGCGCTGCCCCGCATCAGAACCGAGGCTCCTCCATGCAGGGAGGTTTCAGCTTTGGTGTAGGCAGCACTGCAGTGCCCAGCTAAGTACTCAAGAGGTCCTTGGCCCATGTCTGCTGGCCTTGTTGAAGCTTGATTTCATACCAGAAGTTATGGCCTTTTATTTTCTAAAGATGGACTGAAATTAATGGCAATCTCAACAGCGTAACTTTGTGAAAGCTACATGTTTTCAGTGTGAGCATGGTAAGATCTGTGGCTCCGAAGGAAGAGGAGAGTCAATACGCTGAAATGCAAAATCATGTAGGACAGGTTTACGGTTTACAATTCTCAATTGCTGTACGAAGGGGAGTAATCTATATATTTACCAAGGTGCTTTATTGTAACATTTTTAATTGAGACATAAAAACATTACATGTTTACACTAGTTGATGTTTTAATGCATCTACTATGTAATGTTTGAGTCGAGATAAAAGTATCTCCTTAACATTTACCATTTCACATAGTGAAGCCATTCAAAATCCTATTAGGACTTTTTAAAATACACACAGTACTCCTGTTACCTGTAATGTAGACAGCAGAGCTCCCTGCTTCTTTCTAATTATAATTTAGCACACACCAGCCAACCTTTCTTGGCCCCTTCCACCGCTACCCTTCCCAGATTCTGTAATTCTGAAATCATGCAAGGCTTAGCTTTCTGTGTCTGAATTCTTTTGCTTAGCACCATCAGCTCAGTTTCATCTATGTTGTTATAAGTGACAAAAATTTGTCCTTTGCATGGCTAGATAGTGTTCCGTCACGTGGCATATTCTTCACCAATCATACCCAATGGAAACACTTTCGCTCTCTGCATTTGACAATATAGACATTCAAATGCATCCCTGCAAGACATTTACCCTTTCTTTCTCTGTTTTATCCTCTTCATTGTCTTTCATGAGTATGTCCAGCCTTTAGTGTAGCAACGTTTTCCCTCTTTATCTCTTTAGTCCCGTTATATAGATATTACAAAGGAAAGAGTTTCCTTGATTTTCTTTTTCAAGTGATTTTTCATTGTATAGAACATGTTACTGGGGCCCAGCAGGATGGCTCAGTGGTCTAAAGTGCCTGCTTGGGAAAGCTTGGGTAGCTTCAGGGACCACGGTTCAATCCCTGGCACCACATGCTGTGCCAACCCTGCACTCAGGGTGGGCTGAGCTGGCCATAAAAATGAGTGAATAAACGAATAAAGGCTCTGAAACAAGAAAAAAACAAATAAATAAAATAAAATAAATTCTTAAAAAAAAAAAAAGAACATGTTACTGATGCTGTGTCCTGACTTTTATGTCCTGAAACGTTGCCAGATTTGTTTACTGGATTTAGCTATTTCTGGTGAGGTCTTGGTGGCTTTCTACAAGGTCGTGTCATCTGCAAGGGGTGACTACGTGGCTTCCTGCTCTCCATTTGGGTGCTTCTGTTGCTTTTGACTGCCCAGTTGCTCATTCAGAGTTCCTGCACTAGGCCGAATGAAAATGTTGCAGGTGGTACCCTTACCTTATTCCAAGTCTGAGAGGAGAGAGAGAGAGAGAGAGAGAGAGAGAGAGAGAGAGAGAGAGCGCTGCCAGCTTCCCCTGCTTGAGACGCTGTTAGCTGCTCACTCATTGCAGTGGCCTTCACTGGGGTGAGCCCCTTTCACATCTAATGTGTTCACAGTTTCACCAGCTTTCGTCCTGACCATTACCCAGGAATGAGCGCCATTTAGCTATCATATTTTACACACACACACCATCACAAATAGAAAGAAATAATACTTTTAATTTAATTTATTTAAAATATTTTTTTTCATTTGTCATTTGTAAGACACTATATATACATGTTAGCTCAATATTAGAAGGTGATCACTAGAGTGATTTTTGCATATGCAAAGAGCGAGATAAACAAACAAAAAAGAACATGGAAGCCTGGCATGGTGGCTCACGCCTGTAATCCCAGTACTTAGGAGGCTGAGGCAGGAGGATTGGTGCAAGTTTGAGACCAGCCTGGGCTATAAAAGTGAGCTCAAGACCAGTCTGAACTGCATAGCAAGACCCTGTTTGAAAAAGACAAGAGAGAGAGAGAGAGAGAGAGAGAGAGCAAGATTAAGTTTGCTAAGAAATTGTTCAGCTCTTATGCGGCTGGCATGATTCATGTAAGAGTCAAGCCTGTGTCTCCTGAGTTGAAATCTTCCCTTGTTCCATCTCAGTCTTGGATTGAGAATATTCTCCTGCTGTCTTTAAGCGCTCAATAAAACGCCAAGCCGTCAGCACGCCAACTCTAGCGATCCACACCTGGCTGCAAGTTTCAACAACAAATCTTACCTGTTGCTCTGCTACAGATTGCAAATGAAGGTGAAATCGTGTTAATCCGCGTGTAATTATTTAACTTACTGATCACCTGCGCTTTGGCAGGCATGATGGACTGCCACGTTTCCGATAATCAGCTAATAAATCCTCATGATTGTTACACTTTTATGCAGAGCACTAATCTGAACAAATTGGCCGCTGACAGCTGTGGTAAATTGCCAAGAACGAATGCTGTCAGAACACAAGTTGTTTTTATGAAGGTGCAGAATAAGTAATCCTGGGTCGTGCAATTTTATTCAGTTGGAGTTATTTGCAATCCAATAGAGCAAGATTTATAACGTTATTTATTAGGGTGCAAAATGCTTGTTTACTTTAAAGTGGCATTGATTTGGAGTCCATATATTTTAGGTTGGTGAATTGCTCCTGACTTTATTTGATTTGCTATGAGGGCGTACGCATGCGTACTGCCCAGCATGACGCCATGTTACAAACAGAAGCTTGAGTTGAGGGCTTAATTTCAACAAGAATTTTATTGATGTATGATAAGAAAAACTTGAAAAGAGCAAGTTGTGGGTGATTAATGAATGTTTTCCAGTTCTGCAGCTGTAAAAGTAAATCTATGGACTGTGCTTAAGGCTAAGGGAAGACAACGTGGGCGCGTAGGTGTACACATATGTGTTTGGGCTTAGTGTGGGTAATGAAGAAAACAGCCCTTGACTTTGAATCTTAATGAACCTGATGTTCTTTTAGGGTTGTGGGTCAGCACTTGAAAGAACTTGATAGTGGCTTAAGTCTGATTGGGAACCTTTCTTATTTGTGGCTCCGAAAACAAAAACGATTCTTTGATGTTCTACATAAATAAAACCAAAAACAATCTTGTTGCATGATTAATGTCAAAGCACAAAGACAGCTACCAGAAAATTCTGAGCTGGGAGAGTCATTTTTATAAAATTATTCTATTTTTTGCTATTTTTCTCACTAATGACTTAGTGGAATAGTTCATTAGGAAGATTGGTAATACTTAAATAAGGAATTGAAAGTGTCATTAATTTTTATCTTGGCTTTTTATAAATCCAGCCTAAGCCTGATATAGTTTAATCATGAGTTGCTATTTTTCATGAGTTGCTATTTTTTCCTCTGAGTGTTTTTCTTCTCACAGAATTTATGCTCATTACAAGGTTTTGAAATGAGCAGAGTTTCCAATGTAGTTTCCACACACCTCTGAGCTCCATGCAGAGGCTGTGCAGCAGACTTCCAAACCAGTGCACAGGGAATGGAAGGAGGGAGCACCAGTGTCCTCTGAGGAGACAGCCTCCCCAGGGGCCTGAACAGCAGCAGGTCCTGACAACAGAAACACAGTGACAGAAATCATCATTTAGCAGCATCAGAGACAGCTGTACAACTTCACAGTCACGAATTTAAAAGCTCTCTTCCAATTTATATGTTTGACCCCTTTAAAGTGTAAGTATTCCACAGAGTCCTGTGTTATACTGATTTATAAGATTTCATAACCTATTAGTAATCTTAATAGAAAGCAGCATTCACAAATCAAGAAATTGAAAAAGCTGCATAAAATTTATTGTTAAATTTGGTTAAAAATTATGTAAAACGGTGCTTTTGAAAATCTTCTCCCCCGTAGAAACCTAGGCTTCATTTTTACGTTTTTTGTTTTTCTACTTTTTGTGTTAGTAGATGTTTGTGGTATATAATGACTGCATTCTTCATGGGAGTTGATACAAGCACAGAACACATCTCAGCTTTTTCTACTTTCTCCCCCTCACCTAAGCAAGAGGGCTTCCATGTCCTTCGCTATTACTTTAAGGCATTAAATATACTTTGAATTTCATCATTAAAGCGGCACAGTGTACATTTCTGTTACAAATGTTCCCTTTGGTAATCCTGGATTGTTTTGGCCGGACGCTTACGAGATCTGACTGTGCCACCGACAGTTTGTGAAGCATCACGCGGCTGACACAGAGCTCAAGGAGAAGTGTCAGCTCGGCAGATTGTTGTTTATCATTGCGGCTCACTTGTGCATGTTCAATTAGCATTATCTTCAATCCGCAGTGCTTTTATTGGGATCTTTTAAAGCCAATTGACCATTTTGCGAGGATTAGTTTAGTTAAAACTAGATGATATAATCCGTAAATCCACTTAACAGGGCGTGCGGGAGCTGCAATTTAGTGAACGTGGATGGCATCCCTGTCAACCCTTGGTGCTCTGTGACTCCTGCCTGCTCTTCTGGGAAGCGGCCACACGCCACCGGGTATGGGCCGCCTGTGTCAGTGGGAACATTCACTATCGTCACATGAGAAGTGATTCCAACTAGCTTCAAAATCTACTCCCTGTACCCCAGGGGACTGCCTTCTCTACACCCAGAGGGCTTCTCACTAGGCTCTCAATCCAGGAAGAAATGTTATTGGTCGTTGGGTCAGAGATGGTCGATAGAAAGGTGGGGGAGAGGAAAAAGTGACAAAAGCTAAAAATTTTCTCCTTCCGCTCTTAGGAGAAAATGTCACTTAATAAAGATAACTAATATTCTTTTCAAGTGGCTAAGTAATTCAAATACATATATATGAAAATGTATATTTTTAAGTGCCAGCAACACCAAATTCTAATATGACTTCAGGGACTACTGTTCAGGCTCTTACTATCACCTAATTTCCTTGACCCTCAGTTTCCTCATTTGTGAAATAAGTCAAAGGAGTTTTAAAATCTTCTTTACTTTTAAGTCTGTCTTGATTCTTCTACTGATTCATTGATTAAGTAATTGATGAGTTGGACTGGATGTAGATAGTTTAAAACTTTTAACATGAAGGTAGGATCAATGTAATATAACCATATTGGTACAATTTAGGTACATACAACGATCGTGCTCATCATAAGGAACTGTGTCTGCTTATAGCACACCTTGACATTTTTCCCCTCTGATTCCCCTTTCTTCCCTTCAAACCCTGTACCCTCTTTAGTTACAAAGCTTGTTTCCGTTTATCCTTCATGTTTCATTTTCTCATTTCCCTTCCTTCCTTCCCCCTCCCCTCTCTCTAGTTCCCACTTCCTTTTGAACAATTCTTCTCACTTCACCATGTCTCTTGTATGATTTGGCTCCTACTTACCTTTGCAGTTGTCCCCACTAATGGGGCAATGTAATCTTTACACATATGTCCAATGTGTTTCACCAAAGAATATGTTCTCAAGGTTCATGCATTTGACAATAAATATCTCAAGTTCACCCTTCTTTATGGCAGAGTAGTGCCCCACTGTATAACACGAGCACATCGCTTTTATCCATTCCACAGCTGATTATCATTTGGGTTGGTTCCAAGATTTAGCTATGGCAAATCATGCTGCTATAAACACGTGTGCACATATATTGCCATGGAGTGATGCTTTTAATTATTTGGGAAAAGTATCAAGAAGGAACTAGTAAGTCAAATGTAACCTCTAGATTTATTTTTTTGAGGAATCTGTGCGCCAATTTCCAAAGTAGTTGTGCCAGTCTATATCCCACCAACAGTAAAGAAGAATTTCTCTTTCCGTACTGGCCAACTAGCATTTATTATTGGTTTTGTTTTGTTTTGTTTTTTGCCTTTTTGAGACAAGGTCTTGCTATGCAGTTGAGGCTGGCCTTGAGCTCACTTTTGTAGCCCAGGCTGGTCTCGAACTCACACCGATCCTCCTGCCTCAGCCTCCTAAGTGCTGGGATTACAGGTGTGCGCCACCACGCCCGGCTTATTTTTTTATAATAGCATTTCTTCCTGGATTGAAATGGAATCTCAGTGGTGTAGTAACTTACAGATCTCAAGTGACCAGTGCTATGAACATTTTTTCATACATTTACTTGACATTTGTACTTCTTCACCTGAGAAATGCGTATTCATCTCAGATGCTAATTTTTAGGTTGGGTCTTTGAATTTAGGGGATCTGAAGAAATCAAAGAGGCTATCAGAAAATGGAAAGATGTCCTGTGCTTTTGGGTAAAAATAATCAACCTGCTGAAAATGGACATACTCTAAAAATTATGATACAGATTTAATGCAATCTCTAACAAAATATCTGCTTCACAGAATTAGAGAAAATAATCCTAAAATACATTTCCAGCCAGAAGAAATCTAGCTTAGCAAAGGCAATTCTGGACACCAAAGGTGAGGTGGGTAGTATCACAATCCCTGACTTGAAATTGTACTACAAAGTGACTATGGTAAAATAAGCACAGTACTGGCAGAAAAAGAAACAAACAAAACAGACCAGAGGATCAATGGAAAAGATTAGGAGATGTATAAACAATTCCTGACAAAGGGGCCAAATATGTTCACAGGAAGAAAGATCACTTCATTAATAAAAGTGGTGCTGGAAAAAATGGCTATGTTCATTCTGAAGACTAAACTCATGTCTATCACCATGCACTAAACTAAAATCAAAATGGACCAAAAATCTTAATATTAAAACAGAAGCACTAAATCTGCTGAAGGAGAAAATAGTTAGAAGACATGGATATACATGTGTATAGGCAAACACTTCATGAACAAAACCCAGATTGCATGAGAAATACTGCAAAGAACAAACAAATGGGATCTCATTTGAATAAAATGCTCATTTGAATAAAATTGCTTAATAAAAGAAATCAGAAACAGAGGGGAAAAGGCAACCTACAGAGTGGGAAAAAATTTTAGCCAGTTGTCCTTCAGACAAAAGATTGCTATCTAGAATATATAAAGAACTGAAAAAGCTAAAAGCATATTGTTATGCTATTTTTGTGCCCTGTTAACTATAAAAGGTCTAGTTCTTTAAAATCTGAGTTTGCTAAATGAGGAAAGGTGAAACATGGAGTTGAAATAAATAATTAAGCTCTATTAAAATTTAAGGGCTCTGGTCATATATTTGGAAGCCAAATAACATGTTATTTTGTGATTTTTCTGGAAATAAAGGTAAAAAAAAAAAAACTAGAATGTTTAGTCTTTTTTTTTTGTCACAAAGGCCTCTTATAAGTAGTGCAGCCAGGTTTGGTGGTGCACACCTGTAATCCTAGCAGTCTGGAAGGCTGAGGCAGAAGGATCCCAGGCTCAGTCTTGGTGTAGGCAACTTAGCAAGACCCAGATTCAAAAATTAAAAGGGTCTTAGGTATGTAGCTCAGTGTGGGGGCCTTCCAAAAAAGAAAATTTGTGATTCAACAAATAAGTGTTGGAAAAAATAAAACCTGGTATTTCTGCAGACAATACAGCAATATATGCGTGAACGAGGGAGAACCTTAGTCACTGGCTCAACCGTTAGTGCCTCTGCCAGCCCCCATTTGTCTGTGAGTACTTTAATCCTTACAAAGCACCAATGGTCACATCTTGTGAGCTGGCCTTGCCCTCAAGATGTTTCGTAATCCTGGAAAAGATAGCTGAAGGTTATTTTGATGATAATTAGTAAAAATTAGCTAAGCAAAAATAGGTAGACAGACAGACAGACAGACAGACAGAGTGATAGACTGATAGAATGGTTGACAGACAGACAGACAGACAGACAGACAGACAGATGCGTTATCTAGGCAGAAGATGCCCATCTATACTTACTGAAGCAAGTGAGTTTGGCATAGATGCTGAGTGGACTAGAAACCATCCGAATGACAGGTGGTACAAATGCATCAGAAAGTGACACACAAATCAGTGGCAGCTTGTAGAGGGCACTGTTGCCTATCTAAGGATATTTCATGGCTGTAAGAGAGCCAGATCAGTATGTGTCCTCAATACGCATCACTGTAAAGAGTAAACTGTACCAATTTTTATTTGGGAGGAGGGTTATTTTGAGTACCAAGAATCGAACTCAGGACCTTGCACTTTCCAGGCCATCGCTGTCCTGTTGAGCTATATATCCCTAGCCCTGTGTCCATGGTTTTTGCTTAATCTAGGTTCTCTTATGATACACCTCTAGGCAACAGTTAAGTGCTGATGATTTATTGGGAGATACAGCCCAAGACAGTGAGAGTGTGAGACAAATACCTCCAAGCAGGGAAGACTAGAGAGCAAGAGAAGGTCATGGGTTACTAGGCTGGTCATAGCTTCCTGAATTTCAGAGATTCAGACAGGAGCTTATCAGGGCACCGACTTGGACAGCAGTCAGGTAAGGCAGAAGCATACTCTGGAACAGTCCACAAGAAGGAAGGCACAAGAGAACTTACCTCCACATCTCTGTCCCACGGGTCCAAGCTGACCCACCTGGAGACGACTTCTGCACCATTCACCTGGCCTTCTTGGTGGTAGATCTGGGCACTGGATCTCATTGCCACAGTGCGGCTTTTCATCCCAAGGCCAGAAACTCCAGGCAAGTGGCTGCTTAGACTTGATGAATGGCAGTAGCCCATGCGGTTAAGGAAAAGAAGAGCAGAAGACCCAGAGAACCCACAGCCACAGCACCAGCTTTGATGGCCCAGGAGACCTGCCTCCAGGAGAATCAAGGGAGGCGCCTCAGAGGTGTCAGGTAAGCTTCCATACCATGCGGGTGGAGCCCCCGCAAAGTAAAACAGATATAATCCCCTCATTATTCCTTCATGAAAAAAGAAAATCTACAACTCCTTTTTGCACACTTCCTCACATGTTAAATTTATAGGTATGCCCAGTGTTCTTGGCAATGCAATCTGAGATTAGATGAGATTAGATTAGATTGCTTCTTGCGCCTACTTTCAAATTTTTTCAGTGATACATCTGAGGAATAATATTCATTGTCTATAAGATAAACTTCTTTTGGGCTTTGGGTTTGTAAATTTCAAAGAAAGGTGTAGCCTGGGTAAACATGGAGAGATTTAAAGCAAATCATGGGATTTGGGATTTTTGAAACTTTGAAGTTCAACTAGTTCAATTAACTTATAATTGCAGATGAGAAAAGTAAAATTAAAGAGGACGAGTTGCCTTGAAAAGGTCATACAACTAATTAGTGGAAAATGAAGGGCTAGAACCAAGGGAATCTGACTCTGGGCTCTTCTCTCTGTAAACGTATTTTTGGAGTTCATAAGTGTGTGTCCATGGGTTTTGAATTTTTGCATTTACATTGTAATAACAATATAAAACCGTCCCTGTGTGCCAGGACTGAGTTATCAGATGGCCACATAGCACTTCCGCATCTGGAGTACAGTGAGTCCTTTCTTTGTGCTAGACTGAACCGTACAAGGGAGCTGAGGAGAAGAATTCTGTCCCCCGGCAATGGGTGCCATGTTTCCGCTGCCATGGGCCGTGTCTCAGCTGTTCTGACTTTGCGTGCTTGCCTTTTTTCTCCACCCACCTCTAGCCATAATTTGGTTTCATGCTCATTGCTAAAACAGTAATGCGAACCTCATCCTTACATGAACAATCTGCTTAATTATAGGTCACATTTAAAATGTCATCTTATTCCTGAGGAGAGTTATTAGCTAAGTTGGAGATCTGCACAACCTCAACTAGAACCTTGGTGTTACTTGACAGTTTCTTATCCAGCATATTTCTGTAAATAGTACTTTCTACATTAGAATTATTGAAACACTAAAGACAGGACAGGACCTGAGGTTTTGTTTCTTTATTGGTGCAAGTTAGTGGAATGGGATAGTGAGATTTCTTTTGGTCCACTGGTACATGCATCTCACACATTTCTATTATTTTCATCCCATTACTTTTTCATCTTCTTCCTTCCCCACCTTCTCCCCCTATTTCTGTGCACATATTCCATATGAAAACTGTACTTGTTGGGGCCTGGCAGGATGGCTCAGTAGTCTAAAGCGCCTGCTTAGGAAATTGTGCGGCTGCAGGGACCGCGGTTCAATCCTACGTACCACATGCTGTACCAGCCCTGCCCTCAGGGCAGGCTGAGCCGAGCCAGCCATAAAAATAAATAAATAAACAAACAAAAGTTCTGAAACAAGAAAAAAATAAAATAAAATAAAAATTTAAAAAAAAAGAAAATTGTACTTGTTGTGGAAAAGTGTTACTATTCCTATAAATGTATATTGATAGCTTAAACTTCACTAGTTTCGTAGTTCTTAAAATTGAAGTTAAGACACTCTCTCAGTCACCTTTGAGGAACAGAACTAATAGCCTGCTTCATCTATGTATACATCTAAAACATTTTGGTAAAAAAACACGATTCTATACATAGTCAAACGTTCCATAATTGCAGTGTGTTACTGGTGAAACCAGCAATGTTGGAAGCTGTTGATATGAGCCTTTTACAGCTCAGCATACTAAACTATCCTTAAGTTTTATGCATCATGTTTAAGCTTTTCTGCTGGGTGGTCAAGGGCAAAGAGAAGAAATCTACTGTACCACTAGTCATTAGAAAATTTATGTTGTTCTGTGTAACTAAGAGGACAACAGTATGCATTGTATCAATTATTGTGAATGTTCTCCTAAAGTGTTTTGAAACTGTCACATTGTAATTTCTTATTAAAGGTAATTTTAAAAAATAAATAAAATAAGATAAAAAAAACAACACAATTCCGTACTTGCAAATTGAGATAATTGTTCCTGTCAAAAACAAATCCAGATAATAGCGCCTTTGAGAACTGTTGCTAACAACATAACTTCCTCCAAGGTGGAAGATCACCTGGAGACAGGCAGGGTGAAGAAAAAGCTTATTTGGGGTTCCCAGTTTGAGGGATCCAGCTCTGGCACTGCTGACAACTGTGTGGGTCCAGGAAGTCAGCAACCTCCCTGGCCCCCAGTGTGTTCCTTGGCAAACTGAAGAGGGCAGAATCCCAACTTCTTAGGCCTGTCAGAACCAGGTCAAGTAATTGTGTGAGATGTAGTGGCTGTAACTACCAGGCAGCATGAGGGACAGTGCCTAACTCGAAGAACATTTGTCCTGTGTGTAAAATGACTGAATTTAGAGTCCAGGCTTTACTTTAGCGCTATAAGCCAAAACAAGCCGGGCGTGGTGGCGCACGCCTGCAATCCCAGAACTCGGGAGGCTGAGGCAGGAGGATCGGTGAGAGTTCAAGGCCAGCCTGGGCTACAAAACTGAGCTCAAGGCCAGCCTGAACTGTACAGTGAGACCCTGTCTCAAAAAAAAAAAAAAAGCCAAAACAACCAATCTGTGGATGAGTCTGTCTGAAGGCACATGCGATGCCTGGAGCAAATCAGCCTGCATACACCTTCCCTTCTGCTGCAGCAGGGCGGTGAGCAGAGGACGTGAAGAAGGAAAGCTTCCGGATGGCGGCAGGGCACAGCAGTGAGCCAGAGTGCCACAGCATTCTGTGAAAACATAAGTGAGGAAGGTCCGGGGAAACACATGGGCAAAGTGGGTGGAGATGCAAAAGAAAAAGAAAGCAGAGGGAGTAGAAGTCCCTTCTGGGTCCCCACTGGCTCCTCCCGCAGGTACTGGTGTATTCCAGTCCTGTCCATTCCTCTGGCAACACACTCCTGCTGTAAGCCAGGTTGCCGTTCACTTCTGACAGAGGACGGGCCAGGCACTGTGTCTGGGGCTGGAAACGCATACTAAACCATAAATATTCGCGTTTCCTTTTCATTGGGAAATCCTGGTAAGTGGCTAGTGTTCACTACCGTGCTTTTGTGCTCTCAGTTTTTTCCCAGGTGTTGTGGATGAGACGTTAACGCTCGTTACTGATAGAATATTAGTGAGGCATCTCATGTGTGCTTTCACTGCTGAGCGTTTAGGAAGACAGCGTGAGCACAGGCTACAGGGGCTGCGGTGTGGGCGGAGACCCGGAGGTCCCGGATGTGCATGCTCACGTGGAGGAAGTTTTCCACAGAGTAGGAGCTCTCACCGCTCCCTGCCTTGGTGACAGTCAGCCGTGAGCCCACACACCTCTCTGCTCAGCCGGCCGTCGTCACGTTAGGTCTTCCCTTCTCCACCCACAGTCTCCTCCTTGTTGGGGGTCTAGTCAAGGCCATGGCTCCCTGGCAGGCAAAAGAAATGTTCAGCTTTAGTTCAGCAAACCCAGCTGCGGGCTGTGGGGCCCAGTTTACGGTGTTTGATTTAAATGTAAAACAATAGAGAGGTGGAGCAAGGAATGAAAAGCAACAAAATACAGTCCATCCCTGGACAGAACACGTCCCAATTTATTCCGATTCTTGTAATAGGCGACATCCTGTGTCAAATGCCTTTGCTCACGTCTGCCACCCTTCTCTCAGACGACCGTCCTTTCAAGATGAATCAACCTTCCTTTCTCTTCCCTTCTTCCCTGCCTTTCTTTTTTCTGTCCTCTCTGCCTTCCTTTGTGTGTAGTTCTGGGGACTTAAGCCAGGACGTTTGCACTGAACTGTCTCCAATCTTTTTTTTTTTTTTTTTTTTTTTTTTGGAGACAAGGTCCCCATAAGTTGGTAAATTTCCCAGGCTAGGCTCAAACTTGAGCTCCTCCTGCCTCCATCTCTCAGAATACAGAGACTGCCAGCATGCGTCACCGCACTTGCTTACCAGTTAATATTTTTAATGAAAACATTTCCACAAGCTTTTAGCTTGAGAGTGGCAGGTAGAATGAAACCCTTTCCAGGATGTATCACATGGAACACATTTTTTTTTTTTTTTCAGGGAATCTGTGTGGTTTTCACTTAGATTTCCTGCAGACTCAACTGGCATAGTTTTCAGAATGTTAAACGTGATATCACCATTGTATATGTTTTAGTTTCTGCTTAATAATGAACATGAATGAAGTAGAATACCCATTGTTTAAAAAGTGACACAAAAACTCAGACTGTTGTTTTTTTGCCACTTTAGAACTTGCCCATAAATCTTTGTACAAGCCACCTTCTCTGTCCTAGTTCCTTAGGCCACCTGAGAGCGGGAAATCATGCTGCTTTATGAACAATGGGAACAGTGACTAATAACTAAATTTTAGATTGATGCTCTTTTTGTACCTTACAGAAAATATGCAACTACAAAACTAAACTGATCATGTCCAGGTGCTGTGAAGAATGTTCACTGAAATAAGACATGATCTACTGGTGGCCCAAGCAGTATTTGTCTTGATTCATTTTTCACACAGCTTGGGGAAGCCCACCCTTTGGCTGTTCGGTGCAGTGAAATCACCACACTTGCTGATTGAAAACATTTGTTCCTAGGTGTCAGGTGGACCTGTCAGCCCTCAGTAGGGAACAGACACACAAGTTGGAGTTGCAGCTGGAAGAAGGCGAGGGGCACCTCGTGCTGCTTGTCACTCTGACTGCCTCAGCCACCATCAGCATCTCTGACCTCTCAGTCAACTCCCTGGAAGACCAGAAGGAGCGTGAGGAGATACTGAAGAGATATGTACGTACGCACTGCTCCTTCCAGAGTCCATGTGACCAGGTGGAGTGACAGAGGGGCACGGGTGTCCTGAGGAGCTGTCTGATGGAGGACTGGGTCACTCTAGACTCACAGCAGCTCTGGCATCTCTAGCCAGTGTTTCCACCCTTGGTCTTCCCCAGAGCCAGGCACAGAGCAAGCTCTGGAACTTGGATTCCACTCAGTGAATTTGTCCTGCAGGGAAACTTCCCTTAAGAAAAGTCGTTTACATAGCTCCACTTTAAAATTGTTTCTCTACGCTCTGTATTTGCAATTAAGATGCCTTTGTCTTTCCAAGTTCCAGATGGGGTCAATGACACATTAATTAGAAGTGTGGCATTGGAAAATATTCACATAAGTGAATTTTATTTTTAACTCCTCAGAAAAAGCTTCACTTTGTTTCTTTAATTTACAAAATATTGAATATAAAATATAAGTATGAGGAACCCTCCTTCCTTTGATCTGACCACAGAGGAGGTAGAATAGAGTCCTTAAATTTTACCAAATCCAATGACTTAAAACCAGATCTTCCTTTTGCCCAACACCCTCTCACAGTACCTTTCCTCCTGTGTAGTTTTCTTGAATCAACAGAGAGGGGAGCTCTTACTCCACCACTTGCTCTTCATGGGGGCCTGGAAAAGTGAATGCCTCAGTACCCAGGAAGCTGGAGAAAAAAAGCTTCTCCACTTAAAATTACAAAGCTCGTATTGTACAAGGCTGCCAGGTGTTTAGAAGACTTCTCTAGACTCTCAGCCATGAAACCAAGCTCTGACTAACAAAGAATCGCTTCTTTAAAAAAAAAAAAAATATTCCTATTTGCCGAGTGACATCCTTTCAATAACTGAATTTAATAAAGATGTACCTTATCAGGTTGTGCAGATAACATGAAGTGCTGGTACTAATGCTGTACAATATTCTTCAAACAGATTAGCAGGATGTGCGCTTCAGCAAATTTACTCTAGCTATCTGCACCAAATCAGGTGTGTGCTAATGCTTGTACAACTCATTGCCAATGGAGTTATCATAAACAGTTTAATAGAGGTGACTTAGCAGGGCTAAAGAGTATATACTTTTAAATCACCTAAGAGCTCAAGGTATTGTGGCCTCTTCTAATATGTGATTGCAATTATGAAAATTATTTCACATTTTAATGCCCACCAAAATGTGCTCTCCTATTACCAGAAGTAAGTCCTACAAATTAAAACTACTGTAAGGGAATTAATGGGTATATCAATATAAAATTCCTTTTATGTATTATAATGCTATAGTTAACAGATTACTATTTTGATATTATCCCATATATGAAGATGCTACTGCTACCTGAGTAATTAGAAATGATCCATCTATTATTGATTTTTTTTTTCTAACTAGGCTTCCTGAATTGGATATGCCCATTGAGAATTTGAATATCTGCTTTTCCACCTTGTTTCAAGCAGTAGTTATCTCAATAGCATCCAAAATACTATGTGGATGTCCCAGCTAATGTTCACATTATATTACACTCAATATAGTAAAAGTCAACCATGATTAAATAGACTTTTTATAGTCCTGAATTCCTTGCCCAGGCTTGCACCTCCCTCTAGAGACGTATTGCTGAGAAGTGAGGACGCGCAGGATGGCTCCCCTGTCATAATTACAGCAAGACCAGGACAAAGAGCTGCATTTTAGGACTTCACGGTGTTGCCTTTTCATTACACAGATTACACAATGAACGAATCCCACATCCTAGCCAAACTATCCCTTGTTTGGGTGAACGTAAAGGAGACAGTATATTTGAAAAATTATTTCTATGTTTTCCTGTAAGAACATGTCTGTTTTCAATATCGACCTTCAGCTCAAGGACTGGATTTGGCACTGATCTGGGCTAGGGAAGTAAATGGATCATCTCCACTCTGCCTCGAAACAGCCCTGAGAGGCCTCTCCGGTGCTGCTGGGTAGCTGCTCACTACCTAGCGTGAGAGGCCCGCAAATTAAGCAGACTTTCTTGTGTGAGCCATTATTTGATCACCGCATTCTGAAAAGATGGCTAATTCCATTTTTTTTTTCTTTTTCTTCTTTTAGGGGGAGGGAAGGAGGGAAGGTCAATAGGGGGCGGGTAGTAATGGGTAGTAGACCAAGAGCGATTGTATGACCTTTTCAGAACGGGTATGCTGAACCCTTGCTCCCCCTTGTCACAGTTTAAAAACCAGAGGAGCTAGTTTAGAGAAGAAGTTGTTAGCATTCCATTTTTATTATGACATTTCACAGTCATCTGATTTAATGTCCCTTGACCGGATTGTCCACCGTGAGACGATGGGCTTGAAATGTTATTTAGAGCATTGATAAAAGGTGAGCAGTTCTAAGATGACAGCGAGTCATAAGGCTGGTGGTGTGACATTAATTTTCTCCATAACAGAGATGGAATAAGACGTCACGGTGACAAGCTGTCAATCAGCTCTGGCCCCTCAGAGCATCTCGGTGCCATAGGATGGGGTATTGCCTCGCCCGTAATAGAGCTGAACTGCGCTGCTCTCCCTGACAGCTGCTGCCGCCATAGAGAAAATATATTATACAGCCTTTCATTAAAAAAATAAAGAGGACTCCTCTCCAGAGCATTTCAATCTTTTCCCATCTATTGAGGGCTGAAAGGATTCACAGCAAATCATGGATTCCTCTGCTATGGAAATTTCTGGCTTCAGAAGCCCCGCAGGTTTTGTGGCCTCCTAAAATAACCCTAAACAACAAGGCAGAAGTAGCTCTTGATGGAGCATTCCTTAAATTTATATTTTTAAGCAGATATGTTTATTCACCTTTGGGGGGTTCTTATTATAATCTGTGTGCCACTGATCTAAATATTTGAAATTGGCTGTAAATTGCCAAGTGTCAGCTGACCTAGAGAGCAATGATGACCTCCTCACACATCCCAACAGAAAGTGGCTCAAGACCCGAGACCCCTTTTGGAAGGCTGTGTGTCTGTAAGGTGAGCCTGCAGAACACAGGGGTGCAGACCAAGCACCGATGGCATGTGCGTTGGTCGCCATGAAACTTAGTTCAGATGACTCCTGAGATGTAAAGTACTAAACCTTTGATAAAACTACTTTCCATCATTCCTGTAGGGGCCTTACCTGGCTTATGACATCAGGGAACCTGGGCCACAGGAGTCCGCCCGACCTCAGTTGGCGCTGTAGGCACAGGCCACACCTACAGGCCTCAGAATTGCAATATTGCTGTCTAGAGCCCTTGTCCTTAAATCCTTAATTGATGGGAATTTAAATGGAGAAAGAAGTGCATCTTCTACACCTGTCATCTGGGTATTTTAAACAAATTTTTGCTGATAAACAACTGTTTAAAGACAATTGAAGATTAAGAGTTATTCCAGTACTAAACACTGTCTTTAAAAAGTGAGGCTGCGATTAGACACATCTCAGCATTTCATTTGCTGACTGCCCCAAGGTCAGAACCTGAGTGTAAGCAATACTTCCCAGAGGTCCCAGATACAGTACCTGTTTCAGGCGCTTTGGCTTCTGGGTATCCTGACAGTGGTTACACAAGGCAGGAAATGCTTCTCACTCCCGTTAAAACATTAGATTTTAATGTACAACTTGGCCGAGCAAAGTCAGTCATGATCCCAGATCAGGAAATCTTTTTGTAGATGATAGGGAGATGCCTTCGAGTTCCAAGTACAAGCCCTGACTTCTCCATAGGAAACCCACTATGAAGAGTGGACACGCGCAGGCACTTGAGTGCTCTAGGGTCTCAATTTGTCAGCCATTTGTGCCCATTAATTAGAATTATACTGTCAAGGCCCTGCACTTATTAAAATGACACCATCGTTAATTTGTGAAGTGAAATAATTTTACTTTTTCCAGTGCTAAAGATTAAACCAACAGGGGCCCGGCGGGATGGCTCAGTGGTCTAAAGCACCTGCTTGGGAAAGCTTGGGCAGCTTCAGGGACCACGGTTCGATTCCTGACACCACATGCTGCGCCAGCCCTGCTCTCGGGGCAGGCTGAGCCGGCCATAAAAATGAGTGAATAAACAAACAAAGGTTCTGAAACAAGAAAAAAATAAATAAATAAAATAAAATTTCTTAAAAAAAAAAAAGAAAAAAGATTAAACCTACAGCCAATGTATTCAAGACAGGTATTCTACCACTAAGCTACCCTACAGCCCCAAAGTTAAATATTTTTATATTTGCTTCTTCTTTCAAACTTTCCATCCTTCTACAGATACCATATCAGCAAATTAAACAATAAATTTAAGACAAAGTTTTACTTTTGAGTTTACTTTCAGTCATCAATTTATCTTATTTTAAAATATTATATTGTCTTTTCTGTAAAAGAGTAATAATATACCTATGGGTTTTTTTATGTATTTGGTGCAGGTGTGTGCCACCATACCTGGTCTTGGTGGCTGGCTCAGTGTGGCCTGGTGGGACAGGCATGCATGCAGTACTAGGGATGGAACCTGGATCGCTACACTTGCCTAGCAGGCACTTAGACCACTGAGCTATCTCTGTGGCCCAACTTACATATCTTTTGATTAAATATTAGCAGCATCCTTAGATCATTTATGTCTTATTGGGTACATGCAGATATGTATATCAGATCCATGCAAAATTTACCAAGGAGAAAATAGCAGAAAAAAAAAAATAATGACAGTACTTTAAGTTTGACTTTCATACTCATCTCTGTAGCTGAAGAGTCCATCAAGCACTTCAGAGCCAATAGTCAGAATCATTAGTCTCCAAATTGTGTACAGATGAGAGGTTTCTTGGACTGACATAGTAAACAGCATAGAAAGAAGAAAGTAGATGCATCTACTCTGTACCTTACTGTTCATCAAGTATTGATAATTATTTATGGGATGTAAGTGTGATATTTTTAGTCTTTTGGAATGTCTTACACAGCAAAAATTATGTAATTGTGTGTGTGTGTGTGTGTGTGTGTGTGTGTGTACACATCCATGATGGTGGAAGGGTAAGGGTAATTTGTACTAGTTAAATACATGTGCCCTTTTGATCCCCTTATGTAACATCCTGAGGAAAATCACAAAAGTGTTTCTCAGCACACTCAGAATTTTTAAGAATTTTCTTTCCTAATTCCCATGCTGGGGTCTTTCAGAGTCCGCTTCGGATATTTCACAACTTAAAAGACGTGGGATTTCTCCAGGTGAAAGTCATCAGGGCAGAAGGGCTGATGGCTGCTGACGTCACAGGTGAGGAATGATGCTGTTTTCCTGCTGCACCTACCAAACAATGTGCAAGTTCTAGGAATAGTTGGACTCCCCAGTCAACCTAGGCGTCAAGTACATGGTCAAGTACTTGACCTAGTCAACCACATAACTTACATATCAGCATTTAGGTTTGATGTCAACAATGGCTGGCAAACTCTCTGACTTTTATACCAGTTCTGCTTTTTAAAAGGCAGGACAATAGATTGAAAATAAATAATGAAGAGCAACATACTTTCTGAACTGTAGGAACCAAAAAAATCTAATCAGTGTAGAAGGAGTAATTTTCATTTGGCATATTGAAGCCATGTTGAATTGTCTTCTCCCAGACAGTATCTATCAGCTTCATTTAGCAGAAACTCCTACCATACAAGCACACATGAAGTCTATTGCATGGTTCATTGAAAAGTTTAGATGCCCAGCAAGCAATAATTAGTGTGAACTGTTGCTATTGGAGTCACTGCTCCAATTACATAATTGTTCAAGTTCCTCAGCCATCCCAGAGATAATTCTAGATTTAAATTAAGCTTCTTAAATGCTTGAAAATTTTAAGCCAGGAAACAGGCTTATAAAAATGTCACCATTATGTTTGCCTCTTATAGTTTTGGCATTGCAACTTCAATGACAAATGGGCCAGTGGCAATTATCATTGCTTAGAAATTACAAGCATGACCGTTTGCTTACGTTTAATGTCATAAGGCTTTTGGGAATGTTTATATCATTCATAAAATTACCCATTGCTAGGCAAACAATAAATAAAACTAACCTGACCGGTTTTGTGAAAATTTCATGATTCCAGAAAGATTCTTCTATTTTCAGAAATATTCTTACCCTGGTAAATTTTCAGTAAGATGATCCTAAGGACGCAACAGATTCACTCAAAAGAAATGTCCTTTTCCTGCCATCCCAAATCACTGCAAACCACTGTCTCCTTCTTCAATTCCTTCAACAAGATAAAATCAAATTAAAAGATCACTGCCAAAAATAAAAAAATAAAAATAAAAAATAAAAAATAAAAGATCACTGCCTTCCGAATATGATAGCTGATGCTTACTCCAAAACAGCAACATATTCAAGTTTAATGTTGACATATTATCAAGTGACTGTTTTGTATGATAAAATAAAAAGGTTAGAAGTTGATCATCTTTAAAGAGGTAATT
The DNA here is from genome assembly GCA_004027025.1 of Myocastor coypus. Classification (NCBI taxonomy): domain Eukaryota; kingdom Metazoa; phylum Chordata; class Mammalia; order Rodentia; family Myocastoridae; genus Myocastor; species Myocastor coypus. The sequence continues at coordinate 64,007 of PVJA010000804.1, read as the reverse complement.
TTCAACTTGTTTGTAACCAGGAAGGCAATAGCCAGTGTCAAATTTTTTCAAAGTAGGGGTAACTAAAATTAGTAGAAAAGAGATTGTTTGTATATGCTAACTCTTGTCACATAAGTTCAGATTTAGAGCCTTGTACTATGCAATTAGTGGATGCTATTTCTTCATTTTTATAGATTTTACTTTTGGTATGGTGATCATCAAATTAATATGGACAAAATAATTTCTAATAGGAAAATTCAACTACCTTTAGTTCAGAAGCATAGCTACCTTCCCATTATTAAAACTGAGTGCAATCGCGTAAGTTTGTCTTCTCTTAGAAAGAAGCTGTCATTGATTTTAAGACTTCATGAATATTCAAACTATGTTAACCTAGTTGGCCTAGATGCCACTATGGAAGTTAAAGTACATGTTCTTTCAAAGCTGGAAAAAATAGAGATATTTCTTTCCTAATGGGTGTATGCAAATTAATGTGAATAACAATAGTTCTTCCCTGAGGGACTCAATGAGGCATAAGTTTGATTTGATAAAATGAGCATTAATGAGGGAGGTACTAAATAACAGAGTCTCCAATTTTTTCTTCCAATTTTAGGGATATAAGCCCAATGATTCTTCATTCTGTGCTGACATTATAACCTAATGGGTTCTGAATTGAACAAGAGAGATGCTGAGGTATTCAGGGACAAGTGGATAATTCAGTCTTTGACCCTACTCACTCTTGGACCTTTGGTGGTCTTTATGACATTTGCGATAGTGGAAAAAGTTGATGATGATGTATTTAAGTAAAGCGCTTTTCTTCTGAAAGGATATTAGATATAGATATAGAAACAGACGTAGATAGAGACATATAGATATATCCTGATGCTTCCTGATCTTTATCAGTTCATTTGGGGCATAAATAAGCTCTGTGAATACTTTATCTCTTACTCAATTCAAAGAAGAATTTTAATGATACAATACGCATCTCAGTGGATAACAATAGCCAAACTCTTCACAATATGAAGCCATAGTTTGAAAGAGGCAATTAGGTGAATAGCGCCGTCTTGCAATCTCCAAATACGCACTTACTGAGGAGTGTTGTGGATTGAAGGGGGAGATTTTCAATCATCATTAATTCTCTGCCCGCACAAGAATACTTTCATATGCAGTACAAACGAAGCTCTTGCTACATTTGATTCCATAGTCCTCTCTTCCAGGCAAGTAGAACAAGACAAACTTATATTTGATCAACTTTTCTATTTTCAAAATACTTTTAATGACCAGAACATCAAGTTAAACTTCATTGTTTAAGAGAAAGTTTTAAATTCTAATATTCCCTTAGTAAACGTGAGCACAGCAGAGAAAGATTCCATAATCTTTTAAGTAGCCATCAATCTCACTACCATTACAAAGAAGTTTTTTTCCCCGTCCAAATGTAAAATTTTTCTTTTGTTACAACACATTCATTGAGAAACATTGTGATACTGTATTAACTCTGTGAATAAAGAGCAATTGAAACTCTCTCTGAATGAGTGAGTATAAAGCACAAATTACTTTTTAATGAAACCCTCAATTCTTTCCCTTTCCACAAAAAGTCCATGGTCTTGTTCAGCTGAATACTACTACAGTAGGTCACTTCAGTTAAGCCCCTAATAAACTGTTGATAGTCAAGGGTAGTTTTTTCTTCGGTCTCAATAGCCCAGTGTTGGACAGTGCACTTCAAATCATTAAGGTTAATACAGATTTAAAAAAGAGATTAACTCTGGTGGTTAAGGCCTCAATTTACAACTCCCACACATACACATGCATTGAACAAGGCACAAGAGTGGATTGAAATTTCAGTCAAATTGTGGGCAGCCTTTCACAGCCTGAGAAAGTGGCACTCGGATTTGAAAAGTTGGTCTGCTAAATTCTTCAAGAGGGGAAAGTGTTGGAGTCGCTGAGAAATACCGCTCAATACAACTTACTTACCTTTCAGCTAACCAGTGAAAAGGTTAATGTCTTTCTACACCATCAATTTGAAACCTAGGTAGGGAACATTGCCCTGTGTTTGCCAGGCAAAATTCTCTACACCGCTGCAACTGGACAGATTGTGAGAAGGGACAGCCCCGTTGAGGAGAAGTGTTTTCCTAGTGGTGGGAAATGGTTGTTGTAACGTGATTTTGTAGCTTCTAATCATTCCTTCCCTCCATCACAGCCTCATTTCAAGAGAGCATTGCAAGCCTTCTTTCTATACTGAGGGAGGCTTTCTTTGCTGAGTGTTTAGGCTGGGCCTGTTGGCTCTTTCAAGGCTAAGAAAAGAAAGAAAAGAAGTCCTCTCCTCAGCCCTCCCTTTCATCTTCTCTGGGTTGTGGTGTGTGGTTTTTATTTTGGTAGTTGTTTTTTTTCCCCCTCCCTAGGAAGAGGTCATAGCCTCCCCAGAGGATCAGCTACTCTTGTTTCAGGAGCAGTGATGTCGGCGAACTATGAAGCCCTTCCAAAAATACCCTGCCTTATTTTACCCTATTAAAAGGAACATGAATATAAAACTCTTCCACTCCAGGTGAATTGATCTAGCAAATTAACATACCATCCCTCTCAGGAAACAGTAGAGGGAGGAAGAGAGGAAGCGAAAAGGGAAGGGAGGGAAAATTTCACAGTTAACAGAGTCTATCACCAAAGTCCTCCCATTAAGCCAGCATATGTTTTTTCTAAAACAAGGCTAGGCATAAAACTGACTCATCATTCCCACAGGCAGGAAACCTACTAGTTATTAAGAGAGATGTTTACTATCCTTGTATTTGCATAGACTTTTCTCATGTTTCCCTTTTGGAAAACTGTCTTCATTGTTGGAAAATATTTAAGTAACAAAACAGCAGAAAAAAGGCATGCTACAGTTTTTTTTTTTTTTTTTTTTTTTTTTTTTTATCGGCTTCCGTGAGAGTCTTATTATCTTAAGAAATAACAGTTAGCAGCTCAGATTCATTAGCAGAGCTAAATTTAAGCCCCATTTGACAAGCTGCCTAGAAAACATTTTGTTTTGCTGTCTGTGGGCTTTAATTAAGATGTGTTCAATTTCAGTCCTCTTCAGCCTAGCCCCCACCCCCAACTTGCTGTGTCACAGACCGACGATCAGACACTTTGAGATGGTCCAGCCCATGACTTTGACCTTCTGCGCAGTCCAGCGTTCCCTGGGGAACCGTTCAACTCATGAGGTCTGATTTCACACTTCCAGGATGCCTCCGCTCTCTTAACAATGACAGGGAGACAAAGCCCTTTAGAGCAGGCCGCATGGGGACTTGTTTAAATTGGAAACCAGAGAGGAGTCAAGGAACAAGGTTAGGGGCTACAGAATGGTGCTTTTAATAAAGAGCTCACAGCTCTGGCTCAGCTCAAAGAGGTCTACCTCTGTACAATTAATTGAGCCATTTATCTGGAGCATCTTAGGCCTCTACTTTCTCACAGAATTGCGTGGTAAATATCAGCTAAGAAGCAAATGAGATATGCATGAAATGAATTTTAACACTTTGATTACTGTGCCTGCAGTCTTCATTAAAAGTAAATTTATTTGTATTTCTGACCTCATTATCAGTAGGCTGTCTGCATTTTTATTGGCTCTTGTGATTTCCAGCTTGAGTGTGTCACGGAGGTATATTTTACACAGAGATTGGGATTTATTATTCTTGGTATTTTCCCTGAACATTATGGGTCTATTCAGAGCAAGAAAATGAAAAGGCAGCAGTACAGAAGATTCCAAGTCTGCTCTTGAAAAGTTTCATAGAAAGTTGGAGAAATACTAAGTGTAGATGCATAACGCAGATGAGATGTTGTCCTGTAAAAAGTAGCTTTTGTGGATTCCTCTAGCAAATTGCATCAAATACATGTGATTGGTGCTTTGAGTGGCCTGCAGAGCACAATTGCTCTATCTGGGAAAGTGGCTGCTTTTACAGGATTGTAGCAGTCTGAATTTTTAATGGCCTGTTTCTTTAGGTGCCATTATCATATTTAAAGTGTTGTATCTGAAAAATGCAGACTTATATCTTATATTATTTAAAACCTATGTTAGAAAAAGACGATACATATAACCTTTACACTTTGCATAGTTCACCTGAATGGACTATTAAAGAGGTGGAAGTGCTCCTTATGTGTAGACTGCCAGGAGCAAAATCATTTCTCAAGTAAAAGAAATAAAGTATATGCAAATACACTACATTTGGCATCACTTGAAACAAAAATCCTAATTTTATCACAAAATATGTTGAAAATTTTCCAAAGTAGCCCTTTTTTTCTGTTATGTAAGCTAATGTTATCCCCATTTGCTTTTGAATAATTACAGTCTAGAAGTCTTTTAAGCAGCTAGTATGCATTGAGGAACAAGGTTATGAATTTATAATTCATCAATAAATATCTAACACCCGGCATTCTTATCAGAACTATGTGTATAATTTATAAAATAATATCACATGCATCATAGGTGTATTAATACTGTATAAGTTGCTTTAAAATCTCTTTACAGCCGGACGTGGTGGCTCACGCCTGTAATCCCAGCACTCGGGAGGCTGAGGCAGGAGGATTGGTGCGAGTTCGAGACCAGCCTGGGCTACAAAAGTGAGCTCAGGACCAGCCTCAACTGCATAGCGAGACCCTGTCTCAAAAAGACAAAAAAAAAAAAAAAAAATCTCTTTACAGATAGCGTTCAATGAAAAGCATCAGAAAGAAGAAAAAGCATGATTCCTCCTTTATGTTACTAAACCTTACTTAGAAATATTTCCTTTTATCAACAATTGCATTTTTCAAAAATAAATAATCATTCTAATTAGAAATGCAAAAAAAATTCTTCTAAAACCACAAACAGCCCTGGCCAGATAGCTCAGCAAATTAAAAAAACTCAGGGACTGAGGTTCGATCCCTGGTGTGCCATGCAGGCCCTGTCCCTGGGGTGCACTGAGGCATTGAGACTGGGCATGGTAGTGCACCTCTATAATCCCAGTACTTGAGAGGCTGAAAATAGGAGAATTACTATGAGTCCAATCTGTGTAGTGAGACCCTGTAGACCCTGTACTAAATACACACACACATACATATACTAAACACACACACACACACACACAATATATATATATATATATATATATATATATATATATATATATATATGTCTGTAACCACAAGCAATTGAGAAGGGTATGAGAAGAGTAATGTGAATTGTAACTTGGGGTAAGGGCAGTTGAGGCCTAACTCTGAACAAGTGGCTTAAAGGGAACTATAGGAATATTGTGATATGCAGGTTCCCTGGGTAGGAGGCACTGCTCCAGAAGAATAGGTAGGTTGGCAAAAGACACTGATCATTGGGTTTGACTGCTCCAGAGGTGAGGGGCCAGGAGCTGAGGAAGTGGTAGCCCAATGTCACTGGGCAGTGAGAGGAAGAGAGATGTTATAAAAAATAATCAACCAGGTTCTGTGGAGCTAAGGCTACAGAATTATCCTTTGAACAAGGAAATAGGGAATTGCTGCTTTGGCTAGGAGAGCTAACCCCGGGATTTTACTCCCAGGCTTAAAGTAGTGTGTTCAGGTGCTGAAGTACTTTTAAATTAAACTATTCTTTATGTTTTGCTATACTATAGTATAAACAAGCAATGCATTTTGTAAATAAGCAATGCATTGCATAGCAAAATAGTTAAGGAAAATTCTATAAGTAGAGAAGATCTAGTTTTTAATAGGGTTTTTGTTTTGTTTTCTGTTTGTTTGTTTTGTTTTGTTTTCTGGAGGGAGGATAAAAGCTTTCTACAGGGATGTTTGAGTGGCCTAATAATACAGTTATAATCACAGATGACTGAACCATAGAGCCCCAAGAGTAGTTAAAGGGTTGCTGTCAGGGGTTGCTAGGGAGAGGAATACAGTGCCCTGTCCTTGGTTCAAACTGATTACTGTTTTTATGAATGATTTAGAGGGGATAATTGACAGTTTCCATATCAAACTTGCTAGGATGGCTAGTTAATTTATTTTACATGAGGCTAATATATATTTCCAACATGGTGAGTATATATCTATAACGACCTCATTTATATCTGGCTGCATGGTATGTACATAGACTCAGGGACACAGAGCAGCAGCCTGGAGTAACTCGCTTCATACAACAAGGTGAATATTACAAAGTATGAATCTAGCCTTCCATGGTTCAATAAAAAGGTTGTATTTCTTTCACATAAACTACAGAGGGAGGATGCTTTAGGTTTTGAGTTGAGTTGAGTTTTTCTGAAAGTGATTTCACAACATTGATTTTGGTATAAGGAATTCAAGTGAGATGCTGAGAAGGCTATTTAATTGTGGACTCTCTGAAGTACCGCAGGGATGAAATCCAGCTTGGGAAGCTACTCTTTAAAAGTCATTATCAGGATCAGCTGATCAGAATGTATTTTTCAGATGGCATATCTGTTGTTTTAGAGCCAACTCAACTGACAATAGCTTGAGGATAATGACAATAACACAGTAATGAGGGTGAGTAACAGAGCTCCTGTCACACATCAGATGCTACCTCAGTATAGTGTAAGATTGTCACATTCTCACAACAGGCTCTGATACTACTGCTATCCTTACTTTATGAATTGGAAAACTGGGGGATAGAAACATTAAGCAATTTGTCCAAACAGAATAGAAACACACACACACACACACACACACACACCAACTGATACATGGCAGAGCAGACATGCTGATCTGGATTCTCTCTTTGAAATAATCTGCCAACTTATACTGCAGAAAGAAATTTATTAAAGGAATATGATTTCTTTTGCCTGTTACCCCAAATTCTACCATAGGGAGTGGGTAGGCAGGAGCTAGCAAGGGGAGTCATAACCCAGGTTAAGTCCCAAAAGCCAATTCTTTCTAGCAAATCTAATCAGAAGCGGAGTTGTTATAAAGTATCAAGTGGATCATAGAATCTTCAGTGGACAGGGAACGTTTAAGCAGTCCGTATTGAAGCCCTATGGTATACTGAGATGCTGTTGCTGCTGCCACACTAAAAACACAAGAAGACACTTTGGTAACAGCTCACACAACTCTTGCTTGTCCAGACAATAGCAAAATCGGCCCCTAGCTAAGTTCTAGCATCAAATCCTAGGCAAGTGCACCGGCCTCAGGCACCTGGGTCACATGTGCATCCCTGGCTGCAAAGGCCTCTGGAAATGTCATTTGGTCACATAGGAAGGGACTCTAGAAGGTGGCTGGGTTGAAGCCACCCTCAGTATCAACACAGAAGGGCAAGCAGAGAATAGATAAGAGGCACTGATACATAATTTTATGTTTCATATAAAGAGACATTCAGGTTTTGAGCTTCAAAAAATACTTTCCAGAAGTTATAATTGTACAAGGCAAACACATACTAATAAAAATGTAACAAAAATTATAGTTTCTAAGAGATAGATGAGAATAGGCCCATGGAGGATATGATTTTCCCATCTATGGAACTGTTGAGGCAGAGTCCAGCTACAGAGCCAGATCTCAGCTTTTCAAGTTGCCCACAAATCTTTGTGCCGTGCTCTCCATTCTGAGAGACACAGCAGGGACCAAGATGTATGCAATAGGCTCCTAAATGAGGTATTTATACAAAAAGAAATAAAAAGAAAAAGATACCATTCTAAAGGTAAAGACTTGATAAGTGATAAATTTTAGTTGTATTGCCTTTGATTAGTTATATATATGATTTAATTGCCTAATATAGTACTTAACTGGGGGCAGAAAGACTTTTTGTTGCAAAAGCTATCTCCAGCTAATTAATTTGTTTATGAAGAAGCAAATACATGCAACTCCATGTATTTCTACATGAAGGCCTAATTAAGTAAGATAGCTCCTCAAGTGTCTGGTAAGACTTGCAAAAGCAAAAATCTGTTAATATACTCTCATGCTCGTTTCAGACCAAATAACTTTTGTGTTTTGAAGCTCATAACACCACTGACATAGTTTGTATATTTGAATGAATTGAAAATCAAGATTATCTGTATTTTCACCACGATCTAGCTAAGCTTTGAAGAGCACAGGTGTGTCTTGTGACCCTCATTTTATAGATCCCATAGTCTTTCTCTTCTTCCTTTTCCAGTCTCTGATCCATCTCATTTCATTTCCCATTCTACCACCATAAATTTCTAACTTCCCAGATTACATCAAGATGGTCCATTTCTAGGTCTGAAGAATGAATCTAGCAGGGTTTGCCATGTAGCCCAGGTGATTAAAGCACATAATTCAGAAAAGTCTCTCAGGTGCCAGGGAACAAGGTTCGATCCCCACCTCCACATGAACCATGAGACTTGCCCTTAAGGAAGCCTCAGCCAGTCCCTCCCCCCAAAAAAATCTAGTTATATGTAATTCTATAAAAATTATTTGGCATCTAGCTCTAGATTCCTAGGGAAATAAACTCACTCAAATTTACACTGAGCTTTACCTATTTCCACTGTTCAAAGTGAGGTCCAGGAACCTCAGGGGAGTCCTAGATATTTTCATGAATCTGTGAAGCCACAACTATTTAGACAATAATATTAAGATATAATGTTCTGTTTTCATTCCTTTTCTCTCATGAGCATACAAGAAGGTTTACCAAAGGCCACATAGGGATTGATCATGCCATGTTAACAGGGCACAGATTTATTATTAGTAGTAAATTAATAATTTTTCTATGTATGGTAAGTTTTCCAAATGGTAAATTTTATTGCAGATAGCCAACACAAACAAAACCTTTTTGAGGTATTTCATAATTTTTAAGAGATGCTATAACCAACATGCATAAGAACCATTGCAATAGGGCAATAATTCTCAACTAGGTGAAAGTAATATTGTGTCTGTGTGGTTTAGAGATTTTGAAGGTAACATTAGTTACCATAATGTTGGGAAAACTTCCCCGATGTTGTAGCTGAGGGTGGAGGACAACAAATGCTCTGAAAGCCCTTAGATGACCTCCCGCATCTAGGTGACCAGCTACAGACTTCGATGTAGTTTCCAAGTGTGTTTCTAGTTATCTGGGTAACATCCTGAGGGACATACTACTCTCTCAAGTCTTAAGCCTGGCTGCCATCTTACATAGTAAGCACCAAAGATCTAGATGACAACTGGGTACTTCAAGATCTGGTTCCCACACCTTCCACATCTTCTATGATATTTAAGATATCCTTAGATATCTAAAGTAACTACAGTGTCTGTATAAGATATCTATCCAAAGATACACTACCATATCTAAGATATCCATTGCACACGCATCCCGGTTTCAGAAGCCCTGAGTACTTCAGGCTTTTGGCCTAACCTGTCCATTTTTCCAACTCTCTTCTCTCCAGATGGTCACTTGGCTACTGCTTCACCCTATCACTCATTTTCTTAGCCTTCTTCTTTCTGGTGAGGTCTTTTGCAACTCCCTAATTATAGTAATGGACAGGGATTCTCCCCACATATTCCTCAGACTCCTCATACTCTAATAATTTTTTGGTTTTCTATTGACAAGTATTGCTGTCTAGCATATTATACAATCTCTTTGTTATTTATTTCTAACATTCATTCTTCTCCTCACCTTTCTCTTCCCTTTTACAAGTAAATTCTAAGGCAGCGAAGATTTTTCTCTTTTATGTCCATATAGACTGGCACATAGTAGGCACTTAGTAAATATTTGCTCATAAATCAGTGTGTCTTTTTTTTTTTTTTTGAGGGACTGGGATTTGAACCCACGACCAGGGAGGCACTTGTGCCACAGAGCTATCTCTGCAGCCCCTAATGAGTATATCATTTTACTTTAAACAGCTTTGTATTTAGTTCTACACTACAACAGAATTCACATATTTGTTAAATTTTTAAATCATGTGTGAGTTAATTTTATTTTGTTTCATAAAAGTAAAGATGGCATTACAAAGTCTTCTCTTCAACATGAAATATATGTATATTGAGAGCCATGACTCTAGGGTGTCAATTTTCCTAACAAAACAAAACTTACCTCATGACTTAGTGAGAAAAGAGAAACTCTATTATTATAATTCAGTCCCAGGATCAGACCTGGTAAGATGCTAATAAAGAGTGTTAGTTAATGTAATTCTACCAATCAGATGTTTAAAATATGTTAAAGTTGGCTGATGAGGAGGACTTGCAGCAAAGCCTTATCTCCAGTGCTAAGAAGAGGATTGTAAGATGTCCTCGACATCTTATTGACTGTTTATTTGTTTGTTTGTTCAGATGGACCCTATGGAATTCCCTCAACTGTGACATTGTTGTATGTCTTGATTGAAATTCCAGTTTGCAGAAGGGACAGATGGCAACCTTGATTATAATTTCTTAAAAGATTAAAATTTAGCCATTTGAAATCGTAGTAACCGAGAAAATTAAACCAAAGAGTTTAATTTGTGCAAGGTAGATTAAAATGAAACTGCCTCCTAGATACAGGTTGCATTCCATATCACTGAAAGCCTTTTCTGTTTACAGAGACAAGCCAACAAAGAGATGGTCATGGGTCCCTTCCCAACAAACATATTTTATAACACAGCACATTCAGCAAGCTATGCCACTTGTCAGCTGCCGAGTGATGTTGGACAAAACCCACCACGGAAGGATTAACTCCCTTTTTTGGGAGCAGGAATATCACTCAGAATCTTTTGAGAGAACAAACTGAAGTTGTCACATGCTATAAAAGCAGGTAGCAGGCGAGCAGGGGTGCTGTAGACTTCTCCACAGATTTTTATTGATGGTCTAGGGTGGTGACCTCAAAGACAAAAGGCTAAAAGGCCGAGTGAATTAAGCAGTCCGTTTACCTCATTGGATCCTTGTTCCTGTTTTACAAACTGCTAGAAAAATATGCTCACTCAAGTAAATTCTGAGGTTTTTATTGTTCCAAAAATGGCTTTTCACCAAAAGAATCAAGGAAATAGTGTATAGGCTTTATACTCTGTTATGGACTTAGTTTTATGGGATAGGATCTCTAAAGTTTATTCCTTGGGGAAGTTTCTTTTTCCTATTAAAAATCAATAGTAGAAACAATAGCCTTTGTTATTTAACTAGATTATGGGTAAATGTTTCTGTCCTGACATAACAGTTTTAAATATTTATTTTATTGAAGTTTGGGACCACATGTCTAGGGATTTGCCTCATAGAGACCTTATTACAGAGATGCGTAAGGAGACTTAAACTAAGTATTCGCGATCAGAAACAGTTAAAGTCCAATTTCCTTGTGGTTGGCTTCATTTCTAAAAGTGCTGGTGATGAGGCTATACAATCACCCCAGATGCTGTGGGGCACCTCTCCTGGGGGGCAGTCTCCCCTTCCTTCCCCCTTCCCATCCTTGAGTTCTAGAAGGATGTGCTCCCTTCCCTTTGCCCTCTCCACTTACCTTTATTACAGCACTTACAACCCTGCATGATAATTGGGTATTTACATGTCTATCCTGCCTACTAAATTGCGTATGCCTTGAGAGCGGTGGCTATGTCCCCATCATATTTACAATTCTAGGGTGAGCAGAGCAGACACTCTATAACTAATGCCTGCTTCCGAAGGCATTCCTGTGCCACTGTAGGAGTTGTGAGCATGGAAAATTGCCATCTTCTCAAGGAAAGCTAAGATTCTTTCCTGTCTGTCGTGGCAATTAAAGCAATCAGTTCCATCCTCACCCAGCACTGCTGTAAGTTCCATCTTCCACCCAAACCCAATTCTCCAGTTTCTTACATTGCAAAGGAGAAGGATGAACCTTTAGCCAATATGTTGGGTGCAAAAGGAAAAACCTGTCTCATGACAAAAATGAGTGACAGAAAGCTAAGAGATGGCACATTTAATGTTGTTATCCACTGGGGCTCTTAAGCCAAAAGTTATCAGAAGCAGAATGCCCTTAAACTTTGGATGCTGCTTCATGCCTTGCACGTGTCGCTGTGTGGCACTGAATAATGTTACAGGGGGTTGCTTCTAGCACTCCCTGGAGCTTTGCGCAGTACAGCACACTTCGTAGCTTCCACCCTGGAGTCAATCTCCTGACTCAGGTACTCTCAGCAAGCAGAACAGCATATCACAGAGTCTACATGGGATGATAAGAACATGGAAAGATGGAATAACTAGGAGCTAATTAATGGCTTAGTCTATCAGTGGTATTTCTCTGTTTTTGTTTGTTTAAGTAGCCTGCAAATTTTAGGAACTGAAAAGCCAGTAATTTAAAACATTATTTAGCAAGCCAGTTACACACATTAGCTATGTGCAGCTACTTCTTTAAAATAAAATCGTAGTGTATATTTAGTGGTAACTTTATGGAATTTGATATTGTATACTTATTGTTACTTTGGGTGAAACATTTTAATTTTTAATTGCCCTTGTTCACTCAATGGCAGCAGGGTACTTTCTAAATTAGTGAAAAATAACATAGTATGTCAAGACCTAATATTGGCATGCATTACGTATATCATAAAAAGATAACTTTTAGAAGGATAAGAGAAATACTAATTACACATCAAATTACTTGCTCTCTTTTCATCTAACATTTCCACTGTCAGATTCTAAAAATGTCTAATCCAAGCATCTTGTTGAATATTTTCTGACTTTAAAAAATAGGCTAAGCCGCGTGGTGGCTCATACCTGTAATTCCAGCACTCGGGAGGCTGAGGCAGGAGGATTGGTGTGAGTTCGAGAGCAGCCTGGGCTACAAAAGTGAGCTCAAGGCCAGCCTCAACTGCATAGCGAGACCCTGTCTCAAAAAGACAAAAAAAAAAAAAAAAAAAAAAAATAGGCTAAGCTCAAGAAATTATTTTCCATCTACAAATCATAAATATCAGGACATAACAGGTTGTTTAACTGATACCTGAAGCTCCTGTTCGTTCTACCTTCAGAAGATACCCAGAATCCAGGCACTGCCCCCAGCTGGATGCTTACCACACGGTTCACCCTACCTCCTCCACCCCCACCCCTTCTCCAGCTCATTTTTCAAGTAGCAGCCATCTCAATCATGTAACTCCTCAACTCAAATCCCCCCAAAACTTGTTCTTTCCCCTGAAGTGAAAGCCAAGTGCTTTCAAAGGTCTGCCACTCCCCTCCTACCACTCTGTCACCTGCTGTACCCTCAACCCAATCCAATTCTCCAGGCACACTGACTTTCTAGTTAGCCCTGAAAATATCAGGCATGGCTGCTTCTCTGGCCTTTTTACCATGTGCCTCTGCAGTCAGCCACAGGCTGTCTCCCTTGTAGTGTTCTATGTTACTTTCTCAATGAGACCTTTCCTGAAGTCCCCTTGTAAATCTTATCTACAGAACAACTTCTCTCCCCCGTTACCTTTCCCATAGTTATTTTTCTTTCTCATGATTATTTATCTCCATAAATAATTATCATCTAAAATGTATGCATTGCTGTCTTCACTGGAAATTCCAGAAGGTCAGGAATTTTTTTTTTTTTTAATTTTAGGGAAGGGTCTACAGGGTGTTCAGGGTCTCACTACTAGATCGGACTTGTAGTGGTCAGCCTGTTTACAGGCTCCCAAGATCTGGGATTACAGACACATACCACCACACCCAGTGGTGTGCCCCAGGGTTGGGGCCAGCTCAGCAGGCCCAGGGACTGAACCCCAGGACCCTGCGCCTGACTGCATTTGCCTAAGCAGGTGCTTAACTGAGCTAAACCACAGCCCCCACCCCTAGAAAGTCAGGAATTTAAGTTGATTTATGCACTGCTATGGCCCCAGCACTTAAAACACTGCTTGATACATCATAAGCAATAAAATATTTGTGGAATATATGAATCTATAGTCAAAACTATCATGTTTTTCCTATGTAGGTAGCATATGAACTAATAAGATAAGGCATAGTTATTGGGGAAGATTTTGCCAAAAGGCTTACATTGAAATGTATTTTTAAAAATTTGAGCCTGCCTTTTTATGCTGCTAGTAAAGCTCTATATAAGAAAATACAGTTGTTGATATGCCAAATAAAACCAATTACAAGATGTTTGAATGAACAAAATACTCTTTTCATGCACAATCTACCATGCATCTGTGTGCTGGAGAATGTGGGTGGAAAAGGTAGATAGGGAGAGAGGGGTGAAAGTGAAGAGAAAGAACTATACAGATCCTAAACTATGAATAAAATTTTTACCAGACCTTAAGGCCCCCCAGTTTTCTATTCTTCACTGAAAATTAGACCCCAAACCCAAAGCTGAGAAGACTAGTATAATGCTCTATTATGCAGCTATCCTGGAGTATATGAAGCTACTGTACTAGCACACATCTATTAAATCTTTGACATATACAGTTAATAGTTAAACTAAACATGAGTCAAAGCAAGTACAGCTCATTTTAAGAATGAAATTAAATAAAGCAAACACACTGTTGTATGGGAGTACACAACTTATCCATCACTGATAGCTAGCAAATTCCTTCCCATTAAAAATTAATTGAAAATCTTCAATGATATTTAAACTTTTGCACAAATGTAAACTACAGTGACTTCAATTCACAATGCATTTAAAACAATTATTCTTTATCATTAAAGTTAATAATATGCACATTAACCTCTTATGTAGTCTAAATCAATATTGTAGTTTAAAAGGTATGACCTCTGGACAGCTTTGTCTAAATATTGATTTCATTGTCATTTGTATAAGGTATCAAACAAATTACATGCTGTACTAATATCATTAATGCTGGCCCCATAGAGCCCACGACTTTATGAGTTCTTATAACACAGGACACGACATTACAGAAATATTGACAATATAGAAAATGTAATTATCAAATGGATGGGATTAGAATATAACTGAGCACAGCAGCTGTAAATAGATGATAACTTTTAAATCCTTTTCTTCCAGTAAGCAGACAAAACTACTTCTCCTTAATGGCAAATTGGTCTTTGATGTTAAATTTCAAATGGCATATTTTTTTCTGCCTGAGAATTACTAATATACTTGTTGTGATTCTGTAGATATCAAGACGCTAACTCAACCTTGGATTAAAATGTTGCAGTCTTGAAATATGACAGTTTTGTCAAAATAAGCTTACTTAGAAATTCCCATTATAAGTTATATACTAGCGAGAGCCAGGCATGGTGGCTCACGCCTGTAATCCCAGCACTCGGGAGGCTGAGGCAGGAGGCTTGGTGCGAGTTCCAGACCAGCCTGGGCTACAAAAGTGAGCTCAAGGCCAGCCTCAACTGCATAGCGAGACCCTGTCTCAAAAAGACAAAAAAAAAAAAAAAAGTTATATACTAGCGAATCTATTGAGTTGAAAACTGAATGTGTGAGATTAAAAGCACTAAACACTTCAAGTGGTCATTACAGAATGAAAGAAAAACTGATTTAGAGATGGGCATGCCCATTCTCTCTTATAATCCACAGAATAGAATTGTTTTAGTTAAAAATGCGAACTGAAATTCCACTATTGTGGTCTCTAATTTGATCTCTCACTTTATTTCTAGGTTCAAAGTTGTTAGTGATCACAGTGCTTGCTAACGTCATCTGGTTCCACCTAACTCTAGTTGGACAACTATTGTTTAAATTTTAAAAGTTTTCTTCACTTTCTACCATGCAGCTTTTTGGAAAAGAGTGCCTGTCATGCTCATAACACTGTGAAAGTGGCTACTATTTCTAATAAAGATGCTCAACTCAAATCTTTTGCAGGTAAAAGTGACCCATTCTGTGTAGTAGAGCTGAACAATGATAGGCTACTAACGCATACCGTCTACAAAAATCTCAATCCTGAATGGAACAAAGTCTTCACTTTGTAAGTAGCCATCACCTTGAGCTCATTTCAGACCTGGTGTAAAACTGCATTTTACTTTGAGGGGTCTGCATGTATGTTTGTCACTGATTCTCAACTCAATGCACCATGCCAGGCTTTTCTAACAATCTTGAGTTCCATAACTTTCTACCTTCCTGAGGGAAAGAAGTATGCCATTGTTTTTTCTGTTTTGTTTTCACAGACTTTTTTAAACTATGCTTTTTATAAGACTTGACTAAAGATTTTGCTCCCATCAACTGAATTGCCATACTGCTTCTTCCTTTTATACTTTCTATTGAAAATTTTCCCAATTGCATTGACACCGAGGAGGACAAAGCTCTATTTGTTCTATTGCTGAAATCAGCAAACAATCTGGTCATGAATTCGGCAGATGCTTTGGTTTTGGTTTGATTCATTTTAGCACAATAAGAATATTAAGTATTGTTCTAGATATCCAAACATTCTTTGAGTTAACTTTCCTTTTGTTTTAATAAGTTTGCAAATCTTTTCAATCATGCACTATAAAAGCTGCCGATGCTACAATATAGTATCTCCTGAGTTCAGTTTTTCCTCCTTTTTAACAAACAAGGCTTTAGAAATGAACTCTAAACAAAGGAAACTCTCTAAACAAAAGTACAGCTCAAAAGTTTTCTAACATAGTTTTATTTTTTGTGCCTGAAAATCTGCTAAATTCCTCATTAATTCCTCCTAATGTCTCTGCTTAAGAGCCAGTAACTAATCGGCTTTAATTATGGGACCAATTTATTTTTAAGGAATTCCACATTTTCATAAAAGATGAAAGCTTGGTCAGGAGACTTGCACTCCCAAGAAGATCGTGGAGAGTGTTTTTCTCTGGAATGCATAATTGAATGAATAGGTTTTATTATTATCAAAGCCATTAATTGATTGCAGCCTGATAAAAACCTCTTCTTATACGTGATTGTGGGTTTTCAGTAATGAATATATTCTCTTTTCTTTGTTTTGTTTTCTCTGAATTCATGTTTTTTTTTTTTTTTTGTAAACAGTTTGACCAAATAATAAATGCCAAGAATTTGTACTTACATTTCCAGAAACAAAAATACGAAGACCTCTCCCAGTTGTTTATTAATGTATGTTGTCTTTGGAACACAATGGAATATGCACTAATTTCTAAATTCTGGTGTGGTGCCAGAGCTGTAAATGTTACATTTCTCCATTCTAGTTTCTGTGTTTATTCATTTTTATTATAAACATAGTATTTTGGGGAGAGCTACAAACAAAAAGAAGAAGTCCTGTTACTATAAAAAATAATGGCTATAAACGTGGCACAGTGACTCTTTGCTAATATGAAAGTTGGTAGTGTTTTATGTGACTATTATGGGAAGATATAATTTATTGTTATAATAATAAAGAAAAGTCTAAAAATAACAAGACCACCTATTGATTTTTTTCAATAACTTGTTTGATTGTTTGGGTGGAAAATTATATTTTATTAAAACATTATAACTTAAAAACATAATGATCTTCCCAGTTCCAGATAATAGGACTATCACTGTGGTCTAGCAAGGTGAATTATGGGAAATTCTACCAGATACTAGACCACCCTGAGTATGTGTATATGCAAATAACACACAAACACACAGACACACAGACACACAGACACGCATAATCAACTGGAGCTATCTAAATTTTCAAAACCATTCTAGTCCTTGCTTCTCACTGATGAAATCTTTTTTTCTTACATATATTTATTACGCAGCAACATTAAAGATATCCATTCAGTTCTTGAAGTGACAGTTTATGATGAAGATCGGGACCGAAGTGCTGACTTTCTGGGCAAAGTTGCTATACCATTGCTGTCTGTAAGTTTTATTCACCTGACACACTGTTCTGTGTTGGTTTTGCTCAAGGAAAAAAAAAAAACCTTAGCTCCGTGTCTGTCATTTCTCAACCAAGGTCTGTAATAAGAACACTAAAAATTTTAACATACTCAATTCACGGCCATGTTGAATCCCATGATAGTTAATTTTTCCTGACAGACTTGATCCTAGTAATGAACAGGTACTTGTCAGAATTGCCACAGTTGTTTTGGGTTCTCTGTCAGTTTCAGCAGCTGGGGGTCAGAGGTCACTGAGGGAGTGTATTCAGTGGAGACCGCGAGACAGACGGCTGTCATGTCCTTTTCCCGCAGATTCAAAATGGTGAACAGAAAGCCTACGTCTTGAAAAACAAGCAGCTGACAGGGCCAACAAAGGGGGTCATCTATCTTGAAATAGATGTGATTTTTAATGCTGTAAGTCTTAACTTTGGCTTTTTTGTACTGCTAAAGAGTTCAGTTTCATGAAAGCTTTTGTTCCTGATTTGTAGAGAATTTCTGTCATTCCTCATTTTCTCTAACCCTTGATGCGTCCTGGAGAATCCGCCTCTGCCGTGCCTGGTGCACCCAGGCTGGCTGCTCAAGCTGGCCACGGCCGCTGCAGCTCCGTCTGGCCGCTCCTGCCTGCCTGGGAGAGGGAGCCGCGGCGGGTGTAACTGTATACATTGATATTTTATGAGTGAGGCAGGAAAGACTTCAAAACTTTAATTATTGCAAATTGAATGGCGTGAAAAACTTGCAAACGTTTGTGATATATGAATCCCTAACAGACACATGTGTTGATGCGTAGGTGAAAGCCAGCTTACGAACGTTAATACCCAAAGAACAGAAGTACATTGAAGAGGAAAACAGACTCTCTAAACAGGTAAAAAGCAAGGAGAGATTAATCCCTCTGGGCAGACCTGGTTATAGCTGTAAAACATCTACGTAAATTCAAATAAATTTGGAAGTATGAAGGGGGGGAGAGGATGGAATTTTTGATCAGCTACTTTTGAAAATGGCTCTTTTCCCCCTTTCTTTCCTTTTCTCTCTTCACTCCTTTCTTTTAAAAGATCAAACAAGGACAATACCAAACTAATAAATCGATGGGGGTGGTCAGAAGAAAAGGGGAGAGTGTAGGTGACGGGCATGATGAGTGCTGGCCATGCATTAGCATAAGAGTGATCATTCTGAACATAAAATACAGTTCGATTGCCAGAGGGTGTGGAGGTGAGGGCACCGGGAGCGGAGGCTCCAATCCTTGTGCAGACCACCCACAGGTACGATGCAGGTGTGTGTAAAGTGAGCCCCGCATGAAGCTCTCCCCTCTAATCCAGGGAGAGGCGGCTCCATCTTTGCAGGGAAACCTTCCTGTTAATTAGATTTTAACCATGATCTTGCAGGAGTGAACTTTCATTGGCATTGTTAGCTATGGAATCAGAAAATTGAGAAAGCTGACTTCTCTATCATGAAGGATTTCTGCATTAATTCTATAGAAACTAATTATCATTTTAACTTTGGCTCGATGTCTAGTTAAGTGCTAAGCCACCTCTTTTGGAAAATGCTTACATTCAATTAACAAAGCTAAAATAAAATGTTTTGATTATGGCTATAAAATTCACTGAACTTATTTTGCACCAGGAAATATTTGATAATTTTCTGCACCATTAGAAACCTGAACACATTTCAATCTAATAAATTCACCCTAAGAAATGGGATCTTTGAATGTTTAAAGATAGTGTATGTGTTACAAACGTTAATGTCTCTGTAAATGGAAATGCAGATTGCATTCCTCAGTGATTATAGATCAAAATAATAAACATTGCTCTTAAAAATTATAGGGATCAAAGTAAAAATAAATAGGGAAACACTTTACCTGAAAGGAATTTATATATATATATATATATATATATATATATATATATGTATGTATATGCATCTGTATTTACGCATACATATTTTTGATCATATAATCTCTATAAACTTTACATGGCTATATTCAAATATATCAGGTCAGCTTTGAATTATATTTGGAATAGCAAAATATTAACTATACACATATGCTTAGACTATTAGCAAATCTGTGTATAATTTATTGAACCATTATCTAGTGCATAGACTACTCTTGCCAAAGAAGTCATCTTATAGTTTTAAAGTTAAATTATATCAATTTTCATATGCCTTTAATAAAATATTTTTAAAGTTCCTGGTTGTTATAAATATTTTCCTAAACTCCAAAATTATGGACAAGTAGTGGGAAAATATAGGTTGAATTTAGTGTGGGGGGACAGACAGACAGATAGACAGACATATAGATATATAGATAGCAAAGAAGGAAGAAATCTTATTAAAATGGTAAAAAATATTTTGTTTTCTGTAACAAGCAGTGCTTGGCAGGTTTTTGTCTAAGACCCTCCGTAAGAACATTCCAGGGTATCCAGTTCACTTTAATATATCTTGAAACAAACTTTCAATGAATCTTACAAACAAAATAAGATTGAGGAATATTAAATTAATAAAAGTCTATCATATGTAAGTAATAAAAACATTTCAAGCTGTTAGGAAAATTTCTTCTTGTCAACAAAGAAGTGCAGCCTCTATAACATTATTTAAAATATATAGATGGTTAGTGGAAAATTTGCACTTATCAGTCAGTTCTTTCAATAGAAACATTTCTTTTTCTCTAACTTGTAAGTTAAATTATTTAATATGCTCTTATGATTTCATTAACTTTCTGAATCCATTTTAAATCCTAATAAGTTTGAAAATTTTTGCAAAATAGTTGACCGTCTTTAGTAATGCAAATTCTAATAATATTCTCATTTTTCTTACAGCTGCTACTAAGAAATTTTATCAGAACGAAACGTTGTGTCATGGTACTTGTCAATGCTGCATACTACGTTAATAGTTGCTTTGATTGGGATTCACCCCCAAGGAGTCTCGCTGCTTTTGTGGTATGATCATCCTGTATTACTTACACTGTTATTCATTAAATTCAGTAATCATAGCTGCGTGTTTCTGTGGCTATAGTAACAGTTATGTTGATGTGGCCATTTTAAAACTCCTATTTTAAGACTCAACTGGACAGATTTGCCGTGGGCAGGGACCTGATGGATTGTTCAAGGTCTGAGTCCAAGAATACATTCCCCGCCTCAGATTTCCGGAACAAGAGACATCTCAGCCAATGTATAATTTTCCCTGTGACAGTTAAAAAGTAAAATTGTTCATATTGCATAATTCTAAATGCCAATAGGAGAGCCAAGAAAGAAACCTCAGTGCGAAAAATAATAATAGTAATAGTCTTGACCATGGTCAGTTTGATTTTATTCATTCTATAGCTTTGGACTTTTTGTTCAAAATACGAACATCATAGCCAACAGAGTGCCAGTTGGTAATACTTTAATAGGTGAGTCAACTGGAAGCGGATATGACCTGTTTAAAAGATGTTTTATTATTTCTGAGGCTTCCAGTTTTTAAAAAGCCTTGAGAATTTGGTCGATGCAAATAGTCTCCTAACAAGGCTTCATCTTGGAGCCTTGCACTTTGTTTAAAAAGTGCTGAAGAGTCCAACTGGCAGAATCAGAAAATCCAGGAGCTACTTTTCTCTGTGTATAAGCTGGGACTCTCTACTGTCACACTATTTTTGCCTATTCAAGATTTTAGTTTGAAATTTAAATGGATCTTTGAAAATCTTTATTTTGTTTTCCTGTTTGTGTGAACAGAGATACCTTTTGTGTCCTTCGAGCTACCAGTTTTGCAAAAATACAACTTTATTATGGGGGCTTTCAAGAAGAGTCTCAATTGTGCTAACAAACCAACATTTTAGTGCTATCATTCAGTTGAATGTATGCACATCTGTTTAGTACTCTGAGCTCTGTCGTCCTCTCAGACCTGGTATGGGACTTGCATTAGTGTCTGAGCACTTGAACAAAGAGTGTGTACGTCCCTTTGTGTTGTAACTTACCAGGAAGTTAGGCTGCTTGCTTCCCATAGACATGTTGCTGTCTCCTTAAAGAAAGTGGCTGTCACCATCTTTAAGTATTAGGGGGAAAAAAAAATCCCCTTTCCTCAAATCTCTTTCAGTTGCTCTCTTACATAGTAAATATGTTAGAGCACTGATGAACAAACTTCATTCTGATTTTTCTCACCACCAGAGACACTTGGATATTAATGAGAAAAGATGATATTTAGCTTCTGTGTATATTTTATATTCGGTTTTGTGAGGCCTATTAACAGCAACAGAATTCTACTGAAAAGGCCATATATGGCCATTTTCGAGTCACTCCTTCCAAACTTACTGCCCTCAGATGTTTATGAAATTTGAAAACAGAGACATAGAGGAAATGATGTTGTTTGTTCAGGAACATTCATTTTGAATTCTTTGGCACTACACTGTGCAAGTCTTCATAAACCTCTTCAGGCTTCTCGGTTGGTAGGAGGAGACATGTGTAAATGAATTCAAGATGGCAGCCCCTTTTCACAATTTCCTTGTTTGTGAAAAATAAAAGAATAAAAAAATTACAGGTACTAGAATTCTGACAACTGTACATACATGCACCTGATAGAATTTGAGTCAGCTCATGGGAAAGGGGGCAGACTTTACTGAGAAAGAATTGTCTAATATCTCTTGCATCGGGCGCTCAGTGTGTAACAAATGTAGTCCTACCATACACAAGCTGAACACAAGAGGCTTACACAAAGAGAAGAGTGACAGTCAAGGTAGGAAAAAAAAAGCCCTGCAGACAGGGAGAGGGGACCAAGAAGCCACCAACGACAATGAGAACTCCCATTCAGATTACTTGAAGAAGAAACAATAATATTAACTATTACAAGAGCAAAAGAGAAGGGACTGCACTGCATTCTACTGAATGTGCTTGAAATAAAACTGAAGTACTTACTTAGCCATGAACGGGAAGTTTCATGACAACAGAGATCCTGCCTTTTACATCCTGGTACTCTAGCATCTCTGCAGCAGATCCAGAAATATATTCCCAGTGTAAATGGCTGCTAAGTCAACTGGCCGATCAGTGATCTGTCCATCTGAAAACATTTCTGATATGGGGAAATTCATTCTTCAATAATTCCTGACAAACATTTTCTCTACTAAAGCTCATTATTAAACTATGATGCACATAGCTTAATATTATGTAGCAATTTTGGATTCTAAACTATTTCATACTTGGTTGTGAATCTGTTTAACCTCAGATTAAATTCTGATGTGAGAAGTTCTTGTACAATAAAAACTATTATCTGTAAGCTCTTACTATTTTCCAAGGAACTGTTTTTCATATACAAATGCATTGACAATGCTTTCATGCATTAATAAATTTAAGCTGCCCAGCACCTCGGGCAGTAGATACTCATTTTTCCCAGTAAATAAAGGAACAAATGGAGTTGCAGCGCAATTAAGCAGTTCGTCTAGCACCATACCATGGAGAAAATTTCTTTCCTAAAACAGTCTTTTAAACTACATAACTTGTAATTTTAATATCTTAAGAATTCAGAAAAACAAGTGTACTAGGATTTGTATTCATCTCATAGATATTAGATGAGGTTCTCAAAATAGAAAATTTTCCACAATTCCCACTACGTAGCTGAAGCCCTTCTGGGCCAGTGCAGGGAGAAGCTCTGCTTTGCACCAGGAGGAGAGTGTGAGCAGCACCCATTGTTAGGAGCATATTGTTCCCGTCGTGCCCTGCTGACGGATTGTGGTCTATTATTATAATATTGGTTCCACTTGGCCCATTTTTCATAAAAGCAGCTGCCTCGTGGAGCACACACATTTGTACCACTACCCGGCTTGGTATCAGGCCCAGATTTGTCAACTTTAGAATGTTTAAGCATTTATTCTTTATTCTTCCATTTTTCTTTTCCTTTTCTAATTCATGCTCCCAAAATAAGTGTGGGTGTAATGAAAGCAGAATGTCACAACAAGCATTGCGGTGTCCCAGTGTCAGGAGGAAGGGGAGCAGGCGGTGGCTGCCACGTCCACGGGTCTACCTGTGCACGGTGGAAGGATTCCAGCCAGCCTGTGACGGTACAGCTGACATTAGTCTGGAAGGGGACAGTCAGAGATAAGCAAGTGCATTTGTGGGGACAGCCTGTTGCTCAGCAGCACGAATTAGGTTTTTTGAGTGTTGCTGTGAATATTGTCTGTCTAGGAGTGAACGCAGACATGTACCTCAGTGGAAATCATCACTTGTAGACACAGAAATGTCTCGGAAATCGGGCCTAATTTTCATCAGGCTCTTGACCAGACATTTATGTTCCTGTGGATGTCAGTAGGTGCAAAACAGAAAAAAAGGGGAAAAAAAAACTAGAAAAGAAAAAGTGTACATTCTCTTTCTTTTCAGTACTGTCATTTCTCACTGTAATGAGCACAAAAATAATTGGACAACTGAGCTAGCAGTAAAAGGACACACTTCAGTGTGTGTCAAAAGAATTATTTTACAGGACAAACTTTAATCTTTAAATGTGATTGTAGATAATTTGTGGTACCATCTGTCCATTTGGAATTGTTTTAGCCTTTTCTGTCGTTATACAGTAAGTGCTGCTCTGTTTAACATTAACATTTGATATTTTACACATTTAATTTCTGTTCTGCTGTGTGGTCCTCAGGGAGCAGAGCGCTAGTGCTACATGAGAGAGACAAAGTATTGATCAGTTAACATTTCAGCTACATTTATGTATGTCGCAAAATTAATGAAAATGCCAGACAAAAATGTCAGAGTGCACAAAAAGGTAGAATTTAAATTTGGTACTTTAATGAAAAATCTTAGGATGTGCATTATCAAAAAATGTCCCTTTGCCTGTAAAGTATAATTCCTAGCAGAGCAACTAAAGGGGGACACATATTTTACTTAGAGGAACAATGAACATGAGTTATGAAGAGGTGTCAACTCCTCTGAGTACCTTGTGTTCCAAAATGGTGTGGTTGCATGCCTAACTCTTAGGCATCAAACACGGTTGTTTCTGCTCCCATGTGGGAACCACTGGCCCAGCTCTCTGCCTCGACCAGCCTCCTGCTGTGCTTTTCACCTAGGTTTGCCTTGGCGACGCTGTGTGTATGTGTGCACATGCGTGCACACACACCTGCTTGTGCGCGCGCGCGCGTGTGTGTTTGTGTGTCTGTGCTTGAAAACCCAGAATCCCCTCCACTGCAATTCACTGAGACCACCCTGTTCATTCCTCACTCCTCTCTGGATCCTTCTCAGATGTCTGGTTTCCCTCTGCGCCTCGCTCTTTTGTGCTCCGCCTTCATTCACTTCCTGTTTTAGTAAAGGATCACACTTCGGACAACTGCTATCCTCACCCAAGCTGGGCCATTCTTTAGGGAAAGAGAAAAACAGGGATGAGGCCGGTGGACCATGGCATGAGGCAGCTCTGGGCAGATGACTTTTTGTCTTAAAAATGGAGCACAGGAGGAGGAATTTGACTTGCAGGAGTGATGGGACATGGCACGGTGACCTGGAGGCAGCATGCACTTCAGGGTGTTCTGTCTACTTCCGGGAGAGTCAGCGTCCTGATATTGAACAACTTAGGGAGTCTTCTAATTTACATTTATTATAAACCATGAGATGATTTTAAGTGGTCTTCATGACCAAGGATTAAAAGGGTAGGATTGCTTAGGAAGAATGCCAGTGTGAAAACAAATACATTTGCATATCACCTGCAATTCCTGAATAATGGAAGGTGAGACAGCTATACTGGATACATCAGAGATAATTTTAAGTTTAATCAGAAATTTCTATGTGGAGAATTTAACAGATACCAGTTACACTGGGAATGTTATGCTTCCAGTCTATAGCGATTTGAAAATGATTTTTATAGGCGCCTTTTTACTGTTGCTACAATTATTTTAATGGTAAAGGAAAACTGCCTGAGATATAATTTTTGCTACTTCCCCAGCACAACAAGGATAAATGCCTTCAAAGTGCAAAGAAACAAGTACTAAAGCAAAATGATCAACAACTGATGATTTTATCCTTATGTTCATGACTTTTCCTAACATTATGTAAGTTCAAATTTCTAAAGATTTTTTTTTTTTTTTTTTTTTTTTTTTTTGTCTTTTTGAGACAGGGTCTCACTATGCAGTTCAGGCTGGTCTTGAGCTCACTTTTGTAGCTCAGGCTGGTCTCAAACTTGCACCGATCCTCCTGTCTCAGCCTCCCAAGTGCTGAGATTACAGGCATGAGCCACCACGCCCAGCTTCCCTTTTTCTTTTCTTTTTTTTTTTTTTTTTTCTCTCGGAACAGGGATTCAAACTCATGACCTTGCACTTGCCAGACAGGCACTTGTGCCACAGAGCTGTCTCCCAAGCCCCTTAAACATCTTTCTTAATTTGTACTCTCCCCTGACATCACAACTAAGTTTCCTAAATAATATTTCTCATTTAATTTGTATAGATTTTAAGATGTATTAATCTTTTCTCTCTCAAATGTGCAAGTAAAGGGGAAAGCCCCTTTACAAAATCTCATTGTTCTGTGGATTTCATACCTCCACAGGTGCCTCAGGCTCTTCTACAATGTTAGACCGAAAGTGTTAACTCTTGGAAATTGCTACCATTTCTGAGTTTTTCTTTCTTTCTTTAAAATGTATTTAGTAGAGTCTACAGTGTCTCACTACACAGATAGGACTCATAGTGATTTCCTGTTTTCAGCCTGCCACGTTCTGGGAACACAGGCTCATGCCACCATGCCCAGTCTCAGTTGCTGTCTCAGTGCACACCAGGGGCGGGGGTGGCAGAGCGCTCTGGGGATTGAACCCCCAGCCCTGTGTCTGCCTAAGCTACCATGTTTTTCAACACATACATTGTATGTACAATATGTGTGAACATTCTGGCATGTCAAGATGCTACTTGGAATGTACAATTTTCCCCACAAATTACCTCATATTAAGGAAGAGGCTCTTTCAAACATTGGCCCAAATTACACTTTTAAAAGTTGTAAATTAGATTTTTTTTAAAATGCTGCCTTTAACAAGGTATAGAATATAAGTTCTTGGCATTACACCCCAGCCTCTAAAGATCATAATGGAGACTTGAACTGAGTATTAGGATTGACCTCTATGAGCTAAAATCAACCTAGGTCTTAGGAAATGTTGCAAAGCAGATCATACGGAAACAAAACATTGTCTCTAATTTTGTGATGTCAGACCTCAGTTAGAGACCTACCTACAAGAACAGCCACATTCTCTTTGTGTTTGTAGATCCAGTGCCCCTTTGGTTTATTTCAATACATGTGAGCAGGAGTTTCTAATCTTTGGAGGGAGATAACTGTATAAGCTGTCTCTCTCTGAAAATCTTGTCCTTCCTAAATTTTAGTTTATATTTGCAATGAGGAGACTTTAGTCCTGATTGCAGGCCACTCTCATGTTTCCTATGATCTCTGCTCTGCCTCCTTTGTCTTCCAGCATGGGAAGGATGAGCATGTCATAATCTGGGAGAGTTTTCCTTGATGAGTGGCTCAAGGAAAACACACCTATTTCATTTTTTCCAAGGTCTAAATGCTGCTATGCTATGTTATGCCCAAGAACAAACCACAAGTATTACCAACACAAGCATGATACCATATGAGACCCAAACTTGAGCCTTTTTGTGTGCTCTGATGGTGTGTGCATGGAGAGTGAGGCTGGTTGGCTGTATCCAGCACCCGTGCAGTCCTGTTCTGGCATTAAATGAAACAATGTCATTTCACACCTTCTTACTGTCCCTCCTTGCATTGCTTAGCAGGTTTTTTCAGCTCCCATTCCTTCACAAGATCCTTTTAAAAAAAGGTTACATGGCCCATATTTTACAACAGAATTGACAAGGACTTTAAAAAATTCAGAAAAGATGAATCAGAGATGTCTGGCTGTCTATCCTCAGATTTCTGTCTTCCGAAGGATTTTCTGCTTTTGACCTGCAGTTTAATTGTACCGGTTCCACCTGCAAGCAAACCAACAAGCAGTTTCTGTTGCGGTGTATTAGCCTATAAAATATTTTGGAAAGGGATAAGTTGAATGGAATAACATGATTTTTTTTCAGTAAAAATTTGTAAAGTATTAATTCTGAAAGGCTATAGCTTTGAATACTGAGGCACTGAGAAACTTTAGTCATAAAGTTCACTCTGCCCATGGTTCCATGCCTTTTGTATCAACTGAACCTTGAAAATTCTTTGTTTGGAATACTGTCCGTCATCTCCTCTTCCTGCTGTGGCTGGTTTTGCAGTTGTGCCTAGAAACGTGAACATAAGAAAGAGAACACACGGAGTGAGGTGCTAACCTGAAATGTTGGAATGACGTTGTTTGTGTCTTCTTTGCCTGGTGGCTAGCCATCATTTCATCACAATGAGAAGTCTAGGGAAAACTGGGGGCAGACACAGGTCCATATTCGGCAGAGGAATGCCAGTGTGATGGCATTGTGTCTTCTAGCTCTGTTTTAATGACAGAAATGCGACACTCACCAAGTGGCAATGTTTAGAGGCCAGCGACAGCATAAAGACACTCGTACCAGATGTCACTGTAGCGACAGGGAAACAACGCAGAGAAGACCAGGAACAGCACAGGAGCAAGGGAAGATGGAAGGCACATGAACCGCAGGGTGAACAAATATTGTGATGAAAACAAAACCACTCTGAAGGAAGAAATAAAAGATTTTAGTGACAAAACTTGGCTTTTCTTTGTTTTCAAATCAGATTTCTCAACGATGTCCTTCCATATCCCCCTGAGGAAAAAAAAATTGCATTAATTCAATGTGAGAACTTAAATACAGAGGAATGAGATTTTGCCCAGGAGTACTGAGCTTCAAAAGAGTACAAATCATTGTAATATTTAAGATTCTTTTGCAGCTCCCAGTAAGACCCAGTTTTCCCCCTTCCTGCTCCTACTCAGAATGCATGCTCCAAATCAGGCTCAGGATAAGCTTAACTCTGTTTACCCTCATGCTCGTTGTCGTGGTTGTTTAGCTTGAAATTTCTGTAGATTGAACGTGCTGTGACCCACTCCGAAGAAAAACAACCTGGGATCCACAGCACATTCTGCCTACACTGGCTCCCTGTCAAGAAGAGATTTTGTTTAGCTTCATAGACCTTGAAGAGTTTTTATCTTCTGCCCTGTGCAAAACTCCATGAGGGTTTGTCAGTACCCCAATTCCAAGTGTACCTTGTGATGCTCCCCTAAAACATGGAAGTGAGGGGAATGTGAATTCTGGACTAAGTAATATAACCTCTGTCATTATGATGGTTTTAGCCAGGCATTCCTCTAGACTTATGACTAACAGCTCACCTTTATATTCTTATGCAAACGTTCTATGTCAGGGTCAAAAAACATACATCAGTAGGCTTGATTACATATTGAGTCTCCATCAGAAGGGCAGTGACAAAAGCTTATGGACTAGAAAAGTCACAATTGTTCTGTTGGCTACTCTGCATGGCATGTCACATAATTCACCATTGGAATTAAATACAAATATTTACTAGTGAAATGTATTAAAAATATGTATATACTGCCCACATCGTCCTACACCAGCGATGGCAAGCCCACAGTGTGCGTACTACAGAACACTGTGTCATCGAAAGCTTCGAAAGGTTCGTGTTCACTGCTCTGTATAAGGAACTGTGTGACTTTTCCACACTTAGCATTCTGTATAGTTCCTGCAATTAAATATTGGGCAATACCTAAATATTTGAGGCAGGAATCATTTCATTCAGTTTTGTCATAAAATCTTAGTGAATTCAATAATATGTCCCTTAGCAAATTAGGAAGATTTGTTGTTGAAGTTAAAATAATAGGTCGCCAAGGGTAAAGGTACTCCAATAATTATTCACAAATCAGTTCATTTCATTGTCTGATTGTATAAGATGGAGCACATCTTGTGAAGTGGTGTTAGTAAGCGCTACAATGGCTGACACTCAGAATGGTGTAGAAGGTCAGATAGCTGAATCCACTTGTTATACTTCAGCAATAATATTGAAGACAACAGTCAGTGTATAACTGGTTTCAACTGCTTTAGGGTTTGGTTCTCCCATTACAAGAGATTTTTGCATATGTTAACCAGGAAGTTGATGTTTATAAGAGGGAATTTTAGACTGTGGAGATAGCTCAGTGGTCTAGTGCTCAGTGCTCTGGCAAGCACAAGGAAGGACCCGGGTTTGATCTCCGGTACTGCATGTCATCCTAGCTCTACACCAAGCCAGTCACCAAAACTGAGCATGGTGATTCCAGTGCTGGGGAGGATGAGATAGGAAGATCACTCCAAGTTTGAGATGCATAGCGAGATCCTGTACCAAATAAATAAATAAATTGAACTTTTTGTAAAAAGGAATTTTAGCCCAGGTTCCCCCACCTTGATTAGTGTGTAGTCTTGTCTGCATTTCTTTGAAGACTCAGAACATCAGCCTTCTCCTGTGGCTTTATTGCTAAGACCTTGTCTTAGTTACTTTTCTGTCATTTCTGGGACAAATACCCAATTCTCAAAATGAAGGAAGGAAATGTTTATTAGCTCACAGTTACTGGAGGTTTTACTTCATATTTGGCTGGCCTAAGGCTGAGTGGAGCAGGACAGAGAGCATCCAGTTCATGGCGGTGGAACAGCAACAAAATGGTGACAGAGGCAGCCAACCAAACACGGCAGCAGAGCAACAGCTACAGCTTGAGTCTGTCTCTCTGTCTCTCTTTATATTACATTCAGGCTCTCTGCCTTAGGATATCCACTGTAGACCACACCCATAGTCTCAGCCTTACTCAGACCAATAATCCCATCAGTACTAAAACACAATCCCGGGGATCGTGAATCATAGAAGCCATGCCCCATGATTGCATGAGGCTTTGGGGAGAAAACTAGATATAAACCATAATATTCTGCCCCTGGACCCCTAAAGTCTCATACATACCCCTTTTTACAAAAGACATTTTAGTCAATCTGGAAGAGTTGCCAAAGTCCCAACAGCTTCAGCATTGCTGAAAAGTCCTAATCCCAAATCTCCAAGATCCAAGGCAAACTCTCAACTGTGAGCCCCTGTACAATAGAAAAGTTAAACATATCCAACGTTCAAAGGCATAAGATAAACATTACAATTCCAAAAGTTGCAACCAACAGGGTAATACAAAACATTGGGACCAACACATGTCCAAAATCCAGCAGAGTAAACATTAAATCCCATAGTTCCAACTGGAGAGTCCAAAGCAGTCTGCACTGAGTTGTGAACATCATGCAACTCTGCTCCTATGGCACTCTTGGTGGTAATTCCCATGGCTTCTCTCTTAGGCCGACTTTGCTCCGTCTTAGCATGATCCACGTTCCTGACTTTTCCAAACTTCTGGGGTTTCCACTGAACAGGCTTCTCACACACAGCTTTACACACTTCTCTCTCAGGGGCACACTGCCTGGCCTCCCAGGCCTTCTTCTGAAATCGAGGTGGAAGCCTTCTTAACCTCAGAATTCCCACATTCTGCATATGCCTATGTGGATAATGCCAAGGGTTGCTGCCAGCTGGAGCAGTAGCTGGGCTTCCTTCTCTCTTAGCTTTAGGGATTGAGGGTCTACATCGCTGAGCATTCTGACCTTGATTCCCTGGAACAAATTCTCCACGCCAGTGCCATTTTGTAACCTGGTTTGGCCGCTGCCGTCATTCTGGTAGTTGGGTCTCTGTGGCTTTCTTCTCAAGGCAAAGCCTCTCTCCCTTGCAATTCTGAGGCTGCAAAGGGTGGAGAGCTACCGCCTCTTGTGATGCCTTCAAGCCATTCTTTTGATTCTCTGGTTCCTTCCCAGCAATGTAGATCCTTTTAGCTCCATCTTTGCAGTCCACAGCTTTCCTGGTGATTCTTTTCTGACCAAACTCACATTTTAAATCCTCCTTCTTGGCTCTTTGCTCTTGATTTTCAACATAAATCTGGCTAAAAGCAACCAATAACAACCATGCCACTGCCCCAGTAGTTTGCTGCTTTGAAATCTCTTGTAAGGTTAATCAGTCCACCATGCTTAATCTCAGTCTTAGGCAAAGTCTCTGGGCACAAGCAAAATTCCGAAAGACTTTCAGCCAATCCATAGCACAAATTATCTGGAGTCCAGTGGCCAATGCTGTCCTTTTTTCCAGCAGAAACCTTTTTAGCCTGGTCTTTACAAGCAGGCCTTCCGTCAATCTTCCGGTCTAAGCTCTGGCCATAATCGCCCAATCTGAAAAGCCGAAGCCATTCTAGTACTTTGGTTTTAGGAGACATCTCTGAACCTTTCCTGTCTCTTCCTGTAAACCATTCCCAAAAGCTTGTAATCCACATTGTCAGGTATAGCCACAGCAATGACTCCACTTTGGTACCAAATTTTGTCTCAGTTACTTTTCACTCATTGCTGGGACAAATACCCGACACTCAAAATGAAGGAAGGAAAGGTTTATTAGCTCATAGTTACTGGAGGTTTCACTCCATATTTGGCTGGCCCAAGGCTAAGTGGAACAGGGCAGAGAGCATCCAGTTCGTGGCAATGGAACAGCAACAAAATGGTGGCAGAGGCAGCTAACCAAACAGAGCAGCAGAGAGCAACAGCAACAGCTCTAGTCTATCTCTCTGTCTGTCTTTATATTCCTATCAGGCTCTCTGCCTTAGGATATCTGCCCTAGACCACACCCATAGTCCCAGCCCTACTCAGAGCAATAATCCCATCAGTACTAAAATATATAATCCCAGTGACTCATGAGTCAAGTCTCAATCTATAGAAGTCCTAGCCCAATGACTACATGAGGCTTTGGGGGGACAACTAGACATAAACCATAACAGACCTGAAGCTTGACTGACAGGTACTTCAAATGGAATGTTCTCATGAAGTAGTCATTTGGGCCTTCTCCACATTCTCAGTTAATGGCACAGAACACTGCCAAGCCTTCAGATCCATTTGAAGTGTACCATCTTAGAAAACAGAACCAGCACAAAGAGACAGAGAGTTACTGAAATCACAGGTTGGTGCTCAGAATGCCAAGAGAATGTCGATCCCAAACCCAACTTCAGGACTGTGCATTTTTCTAATGTCAAAATCAGGGGGTTTAAAGATTGGATGGGTCCTGGCATATGTAGATGAAGTCTTAGTCTTAAGATGTTACAAGGAGCTGGGCGTGGTGGCTCACGCCTGTAATCCCAGCACTTGGGAGGCTGAGGCAGGAGGATTGGTGCGAGTTTGAGACTAGCCTGGGCTACAAAAGTGAGCGCAGGACCAGCCTCAACTGCATAACGAGACCCTGTCTCAAAAAGACAAAAAAAAAAAAAAAAAAAAAAAAAAAAAAAAAAAAAAAAAAAAAAAAAAAAAGATGTTACAAGTGTTACAAGGGAAAGGGACCTTAGAGATTATTTTACAGGAAATTGAAGTGCAAAAAGGTAAAGGACTTCATAAGGTGATAATTGCTTTTCTACCCTGTTTGCTAGTAATGAAATTTTCACAAATGACACAGTAAGAAAGGAGGGATTTGTGGGTGAAATCATCCTTCAGGAGAAAAAGCTGTTAACACTGTCTTGTAAAATTCTCAAGGAGTAAACTTGAACCTGGTATTTCCTGTTAAGGAATATGATTTTTTAGAAAATGGGACAACTGGGACCAGGGATATAGCTCAGTGGAATAAGTGTCTCCCTGGCAAGCTCAAAGTCCTGAGTTCAATCCCTGGTACCACAAAAAAAATAAATAAATAAATAAAAATGAGACGACTGAGGGCTGGTGGGCTAAGTGACTACTTAGGCAAGTGCAGGGACCAGGGTTCAATTTCCTTGATCACACACCCCCACCCTGAGCACGCTGAGCCAGCTACTGTGACCAGGCATGTTGGCACATGCCTAAAATCCCAGTGCTGGGGAGACTGAAAACAGGAGGACTACTACAAGTCCAAGCTGCATAGTGAGAACCCCATACCAAATACATTTAAAAAAAAAAATGGGACAACTGGAATTGCCTCCTTGATAGACTAAATCAGTATTCACTCCATATAGTATTATGTCTGCAGTGTGAGTCATAAGTGTATACCTGATGTTTTGCTGACATTTTCTATTAATCAAATCACTTCACTTTGTAGTTCCATAAAATACTATAAAGATGTGTAATCAAAGCTCTTACAGTTCACTGTACAGTTAGGTAAGGTACATTTTAGATAAGAAATATTATTTTACCTTGAACTAATAAAACTTTTTTCCAAAGGCAAATGTTAATTAAGAATATATTTTCCAGGGGCTGGGGAGATACCTCAGTAGAATAAGTCCTTGTCTGGCAAGTACAGGGGCCTGAGTTCAATCCCTTTTGTTCATATATATATATAATTATAATATCACTATAATTATATTATTATAATATTATAATATATTAATAGTATATTAATAATACAATGTTGTTATTGTATTATAATTATTATTGTATTATATTATATACAATATTATTATTGTATATAATATGTTATATATTATATTGTATATGATATTATATTGCATACAATATTATATACAATATTACATATTGTATAGACAATATTATATATTATACATTATATTGCATATAATATATTATATACAATATTATTGTATTATTAATATAATAATATTGTATTATATTAATAGTATACAATATTATATTATATTAATAGTATGATATACTATTAATATAATATTATTATAATTATATATTATAATATTATTATATATTATATAATAATATATATTATTTTTTCCACATTGCAAACATATTTTCACTGAGTTGCTTAAGCAACTTAAACTACTTCTTCTGATACACACTGATTTAATGGTGACTAAGATGAACATTTCCATAGCTTAAATCTCCCTTTGAGTAAATAAAGCCCAGGGGGGAAATATGTGTATTTTAATCATTTAGAAAAACTGGTGATTCAGCTTCACTGTACTGCTGTCTTCCTAGATTTCCTTTCAAATGTAGATAGATCCAAATTATCCTAGTGTAAAATTAAATAGTATAATAAAAGAGGATATGCCTTTACTCAGTACTGAAGCAATATCTGGGCATATTTTAAAGCTATCTGAATTTGTAAGGCGTTGTTCACTTCACATCACCTGAGGTTCAGTGTGTCATTTGACACACTAATGTATTAGTATCGGAATTATGGCATGAGAAAAGCTAATTAAGTCATGTATATAATGTGCTTTCAAATTCTTACATAAGAAGATTGAATAATTTAGATTTGAATCATATACATGGCTACTACAGCCCAGGTTTTGTTTCCGAGAGCAGTGGTTATTCAAAATTTGTACCAGTACAGAGTGTGTTTAAATTTATCAAGGAAAAATATTCTATACTGGACCTAAGAGTGGGAGACAATTCGTAAGAAAAAATGTCAGTGTCAGTCACAAAACCTTGACTTTTCAAAAAATAAGTAAGTGACATATTTGATAATCCCCGAGTTCTATTTCTAATTGACTAAACTATTTAATCTAAGTTTAAGGAACTAGGAAATAAAATAGACTCTAAACTGAAACATGCCATTTGTCAGTATTTTTAATCCATTACCAGAGCCAGTGACAGGAAATATATTCAGGTTGTTCTGCTTGCGATGCATTTCAGTTGCCATTAACAGGTCTTCCCCGGTTTTCCTGCACGCTCAATAAAGCTGTGTGAGAGACTGAATCAGATGACTCCAGCGGCAAAACTTGAAGTTAAGGCTGTAATATCGTCAGAGAAACCCCCACCAGCAGTATCAGATGAAACTGAGAATAAATGTAGTATATCAGCTATCATAAAGGCTGAATGGGGGATACATTTATGCCCTCCGCTATCTACTGTGAGATTCGTAAATAAGATTCACACTCATTATTCTCGTCATCTTAATGAGATCAGTGTGGGAACATTTCTCTTCTCTCCTGCTCCCTCTCCCTCTCTCGATGTCAGAAGGAGGACACTCCATTATTTCTCCTTCCTCTCCTTGCTTCCTTTCTGTTTCCTTGGAGGGGGAGAAAGTGTTAACTGGATACAGGAGGCATCCCCAGAGTATTATGGCACACTAAGATGTGAGTGCCTAGGTAGAGGCCAGCAATACACATCAGTCTCTCTGTCTCTCTCTAGCACTGCTTCTGTCTCTGTCTCTGTCTCTATCTCCCTCTCTGTCTCTTTCTGTCATATATTTTTTTATCTCTCTGTCTCTAGGTGTGCCTGTGTCTGTCTCTGTCTTTCTGTCTCTCTGTCTTGGTCTCTCTCTCTCTCTCTTGCTCTCTCTGTGTCTCTGTCTCTCTGTCTCTGTCTCTGTCTGTCTCTCTCTCTCCCTATGTCCCTGTCTCTGTCTCTGTCTGCCTCTCTGTGTGTCTCTGTCTCTTTCTCTCCCTCTCTATCTCTGTCTGCCTCTGTCTCTGTCTCTCTGTCTGTCTGCCTCTCTCTCTCACTCCCTCCTTCCCTCGCTCCCTCCCTCCTTCTCTCTTTTCCATAGCCTTTTATTTTCTTTCAAGCTCTTATCATCTGCTGCACCTCCCAAGGGGTTTCTCTCAAAAAGAAGGGAGAAAATAGTTTCTCCACAGAATAGAAAACAGGCTACCTGAGCACTGCCTCTAATTGCTGTCTTCCCTCTTCTGGAGTCTGTTCTCCCCATTAATTTTGCACACCGCCTTCCTAAACCAAGTCTTAATGCAGTCAGTTCACAGGTCCAAGACAGACACAAGGGTGTCTTCAACGACAAGGGACTGACTTTTAAAGCATCTTATCACAAACACATGTTCAAATCTGTCAAGAAAAGTCACCATTTGAAATTAAAGTTGCCAGGAGAAACTGTTTTCATGTTTTTAGATCACAAACTTTCTCAGTCTTTAAGGCCAGTAACCAGAAATTATAGAACTACTTGAGTGCTCTAGCTGCATAGATTATTAGCTCACGTGGCGGGGATCACAGGTTTTAGTACTGCTTGCCTTTAGAGGAACTCATAGATGAGAGGATTCCTTTTAACATGATGGAAGAATTTTAAAGTAGGCACATTTAATATTTGTTGTCTTATTAATTATCATTTGTTTAATACACTACTCTTAGTACAGGGATTATAAGTTAATAAAAATGTCATAATATTAGTATATAAAACACTCTTATCATTTTCCCTGGGTAATAATTAACAGCATGTTATTTTAACAACATTCTTAGTGTACAATCCCTAAACGTATTTGATTCTCATCTTTTAGGAAGTTAATTTTATACTGAGACACAATAAGGAAATATCTGAAGGATTTTTAACACAACTCTTTTGGGTGCATGAATTTGTTTCCAGTGGCTTACATTATATTGCTAAACTGCTATTCTCTTTTAAGATCAGTCTGATAGTTTCAAATGTTGTCTTGACATTTGCAACCTTATTGAGATTCATAGAGAGCTTATTTATCTCACCATCCTGCTTGTTAAAACAGTTGAAAAATAAAATTAATAAGCCATTAGGTCATTATTACATAATGATTTTGTTCCCGTAGATAAAGAGGTTTACTTTTTTTCCTCTCTCTTTAAATAATGTCTCTCTGGCTTTCTTCTGTAGCTGCAGCAGGCTGTTAGTATGTATCTTTATACCATCAGAATGAATGAGATATATCTGTATAAATTATTGATTCACTTGAGCCTACCTTGGTAATTCAGAGCTGAAAACTCTGGCAGCTTATCTAATAGAATGATATAACCAGCAGACTGAAGCTACCTACCACAGCCACAATTGCCAGTTGGAGGGTCAAATGCCCTTTTACCTTTATACCTGAACACCTGCAAATTGAGCTGTATCCCATTCAGAATTTTAAGAACAGGTCCATTGTCACAGGAAGTAGAGTTTGTTTCTTGGAGAAAATTATGCCAGTTCTACTTCTGAATGAAAGACAAGGCTTTTATTACTCAAGGGATATTAGGGCTGACTGCTTTTTTGAGAAAACAAATTTGCTGAAACTTTATCTGTAATTTAGTCCTGAATGGGTGCAAATAGACTGCACATTGTATGAAGCAGAAAGAAGAAATAGGGGTTTGTTAAAGCTATACAAGGGCTATGTAACCACTATATTTCCGAGGGAAGGCTTATCAGAATATTTTGGTTTCAGCCTTAGCATCAAACACCTGTTTTGAATTTTAGTTCAGAATAACACTGGAAAGGAAAGTTTCCTGTCTAAATTTGTGGATGATGGTACACCCATCTCCTAAGCTACCATGTACACTTTGACTTAGAGACTAGTCCTGCACAAAAACTACAAGGTAGGATCACTCCTCATGAGAATAAGCCGTACAAGAGACCTAACTGGGTATGTTGGCTAGCATCAGCATATAAGAAATCAAATTCATAGTTTCATATACTTTTTTCAATTAAAAAGAAATCCTACCCAACATTATAGACACACAAATCTGATTGAAGCTTTTCTAACTTTAAGAGTAAAAGGAACGTTTTATGTAAGGGATAAGAAAAGGGACACTCTTGCCCATGCGCCTCCAGGTCTCACGGTGTGGGTTATGGAAAATATAGTATCTGGAGAAACGCAACTCTCAAGTTAGTCCCTGCTCCTCAGGCATCGCGCTTGCTGTCATAGAAACACCCAATTTTTATTGGACACGGAACCAAAATCAACCATCTTCATTTTGTGCTCATTCTAAGCTCCAAAATAGTCATTTAGCACCCTTGCTATCCAAAGCTTAGTATAACAGGTCTTTACTGTAACTGAATAGCCCCTCAATTATGCCATCCCCTAAACTTATTTTCAGTTCCTTTCAGGGTCCAAGTAGGAATCGATCTAACAACATGTGTGAGCCTCATCTCAAAAAATTCATATCCTCCACCTCACACAAGCTATTAGTAGTTGATGCAGGCTTTGACCCTTAATTTTCCTTACCATGCTTCAACATGTATAACTAGTGCTTCGTGCTTCTCATTTCTCTGTTTATTATAGAACGTCTTTGTAAGGAGGGAAAAGATGGTTTTAACATGAAAGGACCATTGTGTGACACACAAAGTGTCCCTAAAGGTAGTTTTCTACCTTAAATCCATTCTCTCCACTAGACTCCCACCCACGTACATCCTTATCCTGTCACTTGCATTATCCACATTAGGGCCCTTGCCACCATCTGCCTGTGTCACCACGTTTTAGAAAACTGAAACTAAGGTATGCCTATGTCATCTCCCAGAGCTTTTTCCATGAACTTCCAGGATGTGAGCTAAATAATGTTATCAGCAAATCTATTATTTAGAGGTAAGAATATGGCTTCCCCTAAATAACACATGCACACTTGGGCAGTGGGCACAGTGCAACGGATTTTGACTTTCTTTGACCTCTAAACCCCTTACTTACAAACAGGTGTGAAACGCTGTAATTGAGATATCAGGAAGCAGGTAGAGCACTGAGTAGCCTTCAGATAACACCATGTGGGAGATTTCTGGTCTTAGCCATTCTCAAGGGAGCCATTCTTCTTGGTGAGAATTAAGTCTCTTTCTTCATTATGAAGTGATAAATAGGGAATACTATTGTGCATTTCTCTGCCTACTACACAGCAAATACAATTGTGTTTTTCTCTTATAATACAAAGTAAGCAAAAGCAGCTACTTTCACAAAAAGTGTAATAAAGCACACTTAGAGAACCAACCTTTAACCTTCTCTGCATAACAAAATATCATAGCTGGATTTTTTTTTCAGCCATCAGAATGATGTGTGTGCAGACACACACACACACACACACACACACACACACACACACTGCAGTCAAAGTCATACTAGCATTCCTGTTTCTGTCCACTCTCTAGGACAAGGTAGAGTCCTTCCTAATGCCCCGTCCATGCTGACTACCTCTTTGTAATTTAGACTTGTAGGCTGGATTCAGTGTAAGAATATAAATTGTTTCAAGGATGACAGATTACATAGAGCTTCTCCTACACACAACAATGTTCACCTTTATAACATTTTTTTCAAAAAAGTAATGTGGTTTAAAAATCATTTTAAGTTGCCCAACATAAATGATAAAATCAAATATTGGATTCACAAACAATAGCCTTTATTGGTTTGTGACAAGTGATCCATCTTTTTGCATTAGTACAGCTTTCTGAACCAGATTATTTTTCATAATTGATAATTTGTGAGTCATATATTTGTTATCTGTTCTTTTATGGCTTTGAAAATAGTGAACAATGCCAAAGATCACTGAAATTTTATAAAGAAAATTATTTTAGTGTACTTTATGGGCTGGCATTTTCTCAAAGTATGTTACTGGTAAGTTTTACAGAGAATGTAGCCAAGATAAAAGTAACATCCCTTGTTTGAAAGAGACCTGATTGGTCTAAAATTCACATTGATGCATTTAGCTTCATAATTTTTCATATCTAACAATAGAATAATTAAAAGACAGAAATAAGAAAAATAATTTTGTTACATTGTTCAGTACACAATCCACAGTAGAACAACCTACAAACACAGTCTGCTGCCTTGTCAGCGTTACAGCTGTACCAGCAGAACAACAGCAGTATTCTTACGATCAATAATTTTAATTGATTTTAATAGCCTTATGG
This sequence comes from Myocastor coypus, assembly GCA_004027025.1. Classification (NCBI taxonomy): domain Eukaryota; kingdom Metazoa; phylum Chordata; class Mammalia; order Rodentia; family Myocastoridae; genus Myocastor; species Myocastor coypus. Next base: position 24,060 of record PVJA010000804.1, on the reverse strand, counting down.
TAACTACCAATTATAATATAATTTTTAATGTTCAGTTGTACATTTTTTTACTTAACCCTTCTAAGATATAATAAGAAAACTCTTACCATTTGTTATGGTGCATAACAATGGTGCAGGGAAAATAAAGCCCTGAATAGGAACTTATTTAAGCCAGGTAAATAATAATAAGGCTTTAAAATTGAGTTTGCCTAAGTGGGCAATATTAAAAATGGTTTTAAATTCTTAATAATTATTTCACTTATTCTGAACATTCTCACCAATTCTAATCACTATCATACCGACACAGCAAAGTACGAATCAATTGAAAACATACCAGCCCAGTTTACTGAGGACCACATAAAAGGGAAAATACTTTTACATGAAATAAATATTCATTTCATATGAACCTGCTTTTTAAAATTATACGGTTCTGTCCTTGGCCTTTATTAGTTTTTCCTGAACAATTTAATTATAGAGAGCTATTTCTCATAAAAATATTGAATTAAGGAAAATAAAATTGAGATCATTTATTCATTACATAATTATATTATGATTATATACAATTAAACACCATAATAAAACATTTACTCTTTAGGAGACACTACTAATAACTACACAACCCTCTCACTTCCAAGTTGTATATTCAATTGTAGACATTTCTGACACTACTTAATTGCTTAGAATTTCTGCTTTTGTAAAGGAAAATGCAGAGCAATATATGGTCACTGCATATTGTCTATAAATCTGAATAGACTAGTTATTTCTAGTAAATATGCTTGTTCTTTAATGTCTTTTTTATATTTGAGCTCTGTAATTAAACTTTGCCTAAGATCACTACTTTTGAATATTTGAGATAAACTATAACTAAAAATTGTACCATTTGCAGTGAAAACTCAAGTATACAAATAACATTCTTTGTTTACACAATCTGAATGTGCTCTAAATTGTGTTTGAAATTATGGATGTGTAGAACATGTTATCATATAGTGAAGCAGAACATTTGGACTATAGAAGCAAGAGTATTAAAGATGAATACCTTTCCTTTATGCATAGTGTAGATAATCTTGACAGTGTAATTTAGCATCTATAATACCATGAAGAAGAATCTGCTCCACCTTCTCAGATGCTTCAATAACCTTTTTATGACCTACACAGTGATAGTGCGATATGTTTATTTGTGCATATGGAGTGACAGATTGTTGACGCATTTTAACGATGGTATATTATTTAACTCTCTTTAGGGTTAAAATTCTCTTTAGAGTTAAAATTCTCTATTACTAAGGGGAAATGCATTTATAATAACTTGCCTTATATAAATGCATGTTGGAGTCATTCTCCATATTTCAGACAACAAGGAATGTTATATAATTCCCGAGAATTCATGTTAATTTGCTTTTTATTTTTGCCCGTGAAAAAAAAAAAAAAGAAATCTTTATTGTAAGACAGAAGAGCATCCGAGCTGCATTTCCAAAGGCTTCCTAAAGCAGTTTGCAGTTTAGAAATATGTATTCCCTGAAGTGCTCTAAGTATACAAGGTGGATCCGCTTCAACAAGTGAATTCTAAGAGCTGTAGAGAAATAGGACATAGGCAGAATGGGTCTTAACTGCCTCCTTTCCCATCACCGCTGCCTCTGGTGGTTTGTTCAAATGATGGTGATTATTTCAAATTTTGTGATTGATCATTCCACCAAAAACAATTACAATGTTCGATATGGATCATATAGAGAATCTGCATAAAGAAGAAACAGACTTGGAAACATTATGATACATTATTGAGAGAATATTTTATTCTTCATATAAGCAATTTATGTTTGTCCAAATGTAAAGGAACTTATGTGAGCAAGAAGTAATGTAAAATTCTAAAACTTAGCTCTCGTTTTAAAACAGAAACTTAATACATATTCTGTTGTGTATTATGAAATCTTTAACATGCTTCTAGACTTACCTCCTGCCGGTAAAAATCTTCAATGCCATTATGTAAAATTGCTTACCTCTTTTCTCCTTTTCCCTCTCAATTGTCTTGGATGTCATTCTGCAGGTTGGCCTGTAGGTAGCAATCTTGCACCACGAAAGTGTTCTCTTTGCTCTCAGATTTGAGCTGGGAAAGCATTACAAACCTGCTAAATGCAAGCAGTGCTATTTGCATAAATTCCAGACTTTGATGATGGTCTGGAGTCGTCAAACAGTGGCCTGCAGGTTATTCATGCAGTTGTTTGGCCTTAAAGTTCACGCTTTTGCTCAGAGGTAACTTTGCTTTGCATTAGGACCTCATGTAGGTAGAGACCATGGAGTGTCTGCATGTATAACCTGCAGTCCAGAAGCGTGATAGTTTCTCATACAGCCTTTTGGACAAAAAGAAATCTGTAAATCTTCTAAATTATAGAAAAACACTTTAGCAGTGATGTGGCAGAGATTACACTCCTGAAGTTGAGTTTTGTCTCCTGAGCGATACAATGATGTTAGCATCTATACACATATGCAAAGGAAGTTATTTTCTTTTATTCTTTTAGCAGTTTTTCAAATAATTGACAGCACTGTATTTATTCAAATAGTCACAGAACATGCACTTTATACTAAAATGTACCTTCATTTTCCAATTCATTAATTGAAAACATTTTATAATTCTATGGGAATTATAACTTCTGATTTGTCCTAGAAAGATAATTCTGTTTTGCCATCAGGGCTGTTTGTTTAATTTTTCTCTATGTCTCTTGGTTCCTTCCTTCCTACATCAGTTACATGCTTGCAAGGTTGACATGCTCTGTGACAGCCTGGGCTTCCAAGCCAGGCTCCTTACGAGCTGACCCTGTGACCAGAGAGAGAGGTGGGCTACAGGAGAGGGCTGTTGTGAACTGGGTCTCAGAAGGTGACTAGGAGACTCATGGTAAATAACAGCGTTTTAGGAAGAAGGAACAAACAGGACACGTTAACTAGTACCTCCAGGAAAGGTTTCCTTAGCATGCAAATGATAACTGTCAGTTCCAGAAAAATATTTTCATTATATCTCACTATTACTACTCAAATACCAATTGATAAAATGCCCACATAACTGTACTTTATTAGTCATATCTTACTGAAGAGGACAACAGATTTTTAACTCAGTAAATTCCCATTTTGAAAACATACTTTTAGGCAATGTATCACAGTGATGAATTGAATTTCATGATATTTTTAATAAACCCAAATAAATTATAAACCTTCAATTCTATATATATTCTTGTATGTATAGGGAATCCATTAGGTTTTAGAGGATAGAGCCTGGTGTATCTCAGGGATCTCTTGAGCAAATTATTTTTGAATGATTGTGTTTTTAACATAGCAAACCATATATAGGTGGAGAGGAGCTAGCTCTTAACTGGCAACGTTATAGGAACGTATTTCAGGCTGTCAATATTTCTAGTTTCAAACATTAACCAATCAGAGCAGTATGTACAGAATGTCTTATTTTGTGAAAATTAGCCCACAGTCCTAGCAGTTCTGTAACATTGGTTACCGTGTTTGTTGATAAACCCTACTTTTGTAAAGTTTGAAATTAATCCAGTTGTAATAAGAAACTCAGGGCTGCAGCTGCCTTTGGGGCCGTCATGCCTACTCCCTATCTAATACCTGTGAAAGTCACAGAGTGTAGTTTCAAAAACACGAAGATCTTGTTTGTCAGGAGCAGCCTTTGATTCCATGGGTCAGCGGTTATTAGAGCTGCAGCTGGTTCACAACAGATACTCACATCGTGCACAGTTAGAAAGAAAAGGCCTTTTCTCACAGGGCGACCCCATCCCCATAGCTAGAAAGTCGGGGAAATCTCTGAAAGTACTAAGATGAGTGACTAAGAAGTTTCGAAGAAACTGCCAGAACCGGGACGAGAAAGTTAACACTCATGGAACAGGTAGGCCTCTCCCTAGTATGCTTGCATGGCCACTTTGGGTGCCTGCCGTCTGCTCTAACTCTTTTCATGCGAATTGATTTTAAACTGTTCTCAATTTCTCCAACACTTTCTGTTGTAAGATGAAATGCCATATATAATTTTATTAAGTAGGGCTGATTTCCATGTGCGATGCAGTTAGATTTTGTCATAGTTTTCAATCATTGTTTTTTTGTGTGTTCTTTTCCACTTGAAAAAGGTCTCCCTGTTAGCTAAAAATACCAATCCACTGACATCTGTTCACCTGACCCTCACCAAATCAAAGCTTAGGCCAGGACACTGAAAGGTGAAGGACCTCCTGTTTCAAGGGATCAGCCTGATGTGGGCTTAATGAGGCTGAAGTTGCAGGTGAACACAGGTGCCTGGACAGGTGGGCTTGTGATCTTTTACCATTACACTGGTTCTCATAGTTTTCGAATAACTGGGAGAAACAACAGAGCTTCCTCTGTTCGAGAAACGTCGAGGGCATCCTCACGTCTGAGATTGACCCTGAGGGGTGATGAACTTGACTTGGTGGAGATGACATTTCGCTCTCTGTCTAACTGACACCACCCCAACACGTTTGTACACATACACACATCACGAGCTCTCCTTTGTTGTCAGTCAAATTGTTGCAGTTGTTCACCCTCTCAGAAATCCCTTCCCCTGTGTGGGAAAGAAGCAGAAACAAAGAATCCACCTTTGTCCTCCGTCAGTTCTCAGAGAAGCCATTTCCGGAGGGCCAATGTGGCCGCATCTCAGAGCTAAGAACATCAGTCATTGGATCTTCCATTTCTTCCAAAGATGTGAAAATACCCTTAGAACAGAAACCAGAAGTATAGGAAGACTTTGGCCTGGTATCACATAAAAAAAATAAGATAAACTTTGTTTCTCTTTCACTAGCTTAAAGAATAAATAGTTTCCACTTTTAGGAAATGAGTAATTCTGACAGCCTGACGGTGGTTAAGATCATAAAAATCAGCCCTCATGCAAGGAACTCAGAATGAGTTCTTAGAAATGAAGGCACATTTTAGTATAAAATGCATGTTCCTAGCCTTTGATGGGAAGGACATCACCTGGGGATCTGGTTAAGATGCAGGTCATCATCCGGAGGTGAAGAGCGGTATTTCTAGGTGACACTGGTGCTACTGGCATGAAACTTGGGAAACAGATACCCATGGTCTAGCATTTAGGCTCCCGCAGTGTGGTGTGTTTGAGAACACGCTGGAGTGTGGGAGGCTCTTAAAAACACAGGAATCTGGGCACTGCTCCTAGTTTCTCTGATTCAGTAAGGAGTGGGGCTCACTAATTTGCATTTCTCACAAATTTACAGGTGATGCTTCCGGGGCTGATCCAGGAGCTACATTTGCAAACTGTTAGTCACCTACAGCAGGCTGTACTCATTAGAATTATCATGAGTAATTCTTCAGAAGAACAGACAGACAGACAGAGACACACACACACACACACACACACACACACACACACAGCCCACAGTGTCTGCCTCTCAAGGATTCTGATTTCTCTGGTTTTAGGGCAGAGGTGTGATTAGTAAACTCCTACTCCCTTCAGGCTATTCTAATGTGAAATCTCATTAAAGAGCCACAAAACGCAATAAAATAAATTGTCAAAGGGAAAACTAAATCATGAAGGGGAAGGAGATAAGAGTTTCAAAAGATTTTTAAAAAATGAAATTAATGTGGGGGAAGGGGGACAAAAGTAAAATATCCATTTTAAAAAGCATCAATTTTAAAAAAAAACCTGAGGGAAAGCAGTTCAGGGGAGTGTTTCTACAGCTGGCAGTTGGGGTGCTGCCAGGATCGCACTGGCACTGACATCTTGACACCCTTCAATCCATCTTCCTCGTTCAGGGCCTCCTGCCACCCTACACCCAACAAAAACTCCCGCCATCCTACCCCCAAGGAAAAGCAGGCCCTAGGCTCCTGTCAGGGGAGTGTGCCCATAGAAGTCAATCAATGACACCAATAAAAGCAAAATGCCCAGTGTCAATGTTTTCATGGCAATAATTAAGTTTCCCCATCTCTCCACCTCCTTTTTGTAAAGCACAAAGAGCAGAGGCCTCACCAGCTCACCCTTGGCAGTGCTAATGTGCTATAGGCAGAAGGCATGCTTGCGTGGCCACTTTGGGTGCCTGCTGTCTGCTCTGTTTAAAAGAGACTGAGCAGCTGCTTCCAGCTAATCTTTCTTGGTTAACACTAAGGAACATAGTAAAAAAAACCCAAAACCTTTATTTTTGCAAGGACATGACTTTTATCTCTGGCAATAAATCAGTATGTTTGCTTCATTCAGATGAGCTGGTTCCACACTGTAAATCCCCAACACCCATCGACTATTCTTTCCTATTGTGTCCAGTTCAATGCAACCTCTAGCTCAAGCCTATGTGGTGCTTCTAAAGTTTCGTTATCTTCAGCTTTAGTGTTGAATGTCTTGTTGCTATTCTTTTTTTTTTTTTTTTTTTGTCTTTTTTGTCTTTTTGAGACAGGATCTCCCTATGCAGTTCAGGCTGGCCTTGAGCTCACTTTTGTAGCACAGGCTGGTCTCAAACTCTCATCGATCCTCCTGCCTCAGCCTCCCGAGTGCTGGGATTACAGGCATGTGCCACCATGCCCGGCTCACTTGTTGCTATTCTTATGACCTATATAAATCTAAAACTCCCATCAGGAAATGGCATTATGAATGCTGATCATCGTTGGCAATTCATTATCATCATGAAAGATATTTAAAAGAAAAACACCTCACTAATTAGAGCCCAAAGCTGACTAGCTAACCTGAACCCAACCCATCGTCCTAACCTTATTTCTTGCACACAATTCTTCCCTAGCCACCTGCATTCTAAATGTTTACATCCAGCACCATATCTTTTCTTGTAGTTGACATTATACATTGCCCACAGCGAGATCTCTACATAAACATGTGTAATCTTTCCAAGAATCTTTCCAAATAGCCACTCCCACTTGTTTAAAAGTGATCCTCCACATGAATCTATTTGCCATCTGTCCTTCGGGATTTGTGTACGCCCCTCCTGACCTTGAACTACTAGAGGATGCACAACAGTTTGAATTCATCAATTTTACTCAGGATGTGGTAGAGCATTTTGTACTAAGTAGATGCTCAATGTCAGCTTGTTTTAGTTAAATTTTATTTTAGAGGCTAGTATATACTGATACAATTGCAGAATTTTTGACGAATAGATTTTGCTATCTAAAAAGTATCTGAACTAATGGAAATTAAGGTATGACCAAGTAGAATTACAGTAAATTCTTCGGATACAAGCAGTAGAGTTAAAAAGTGAGTTCTCAAAGCTGAAGTAAATACTTGGGCCCCTGAAATCCTTCTGATTTATTATAATCTTCCACATGTCCACCCTTTTGTCAGTGCAAAAAATCAATCGCAACTCTCAAGATTTTCGCCAAGTCTGACTTGGGGTTTTCACTAATGGTCTTAGACTGTTGTCATCATGTTTCAGTAATCAAAGTAGGCTGTGAAAGCCCTGGATCTACTCAGTCTGGGACATTCCATCATTACGATTATTAGACATGCTGTTTATTCATAAAACAGGAACTCTAACATGTATGTGAGGAAAAACATTTTAAAGTAGTTAGATTTGCAAAAACTAGTTCACTTGGCATCGTTACAAAACTGGTTTAGTCAAAATTAGTTATTTGTGGCCCTTTATTCCTTGGTGGATTTTCCCTAAAGCATATTAGCAACTTGTCGCTTTTCTGAAAATCTAAATAAATCACCAAGATAAAATACAGTGAGAAGTATCCATGAAAAGATTGTTGCTGCTCAGATAACATGTTCCATACATGAGCATGTCGTAAAGAGCATGTGTGCTTATCAAGTAGAATTTCTTCCAAGGATCTGGCCTGAGGATGGGTGTAATTGTGAAGTAGAAGGAAACACAACCAGGAGGCTTTCTTTGTCAGAATACTAATAGTCACTCAATAAATTTCCTTAATATCTTGGGGTGGGGGACCTTAGTAGCTTTTAATTTTGCAGCTGTTTTCACACTTCTGTTTCCTGTTCTTTCCTCCCACGTTGACACAAAAAACCTTCTCAAGTCTTTTAAGCACTGCAGCAACTAAATCAATCCTAAGTGGCAACCACTTCTCACAGTGTTGTGTCTGGCTGTGTTAATTAGCTCCGGTAGATTATCCCCTGGTGCGTGGTGAGGTGTTGGTGGGAACTTCACAATGTGCAGAGAGTGCTGAGGATTTCATGTTTATTTTCATGTACTGAGGCAAATTCTCAGTATGTCTTCAAATTATCTCCTTGGGGGTGTTTTTCCTGAGCTAATCCTGACAGAATCTTCCTGTCAGATAGGCCCATCATCAAGAACAGTAGAACAGTGCACATACAGGAACCTCTGTGCTTGGGGCTGTATGCAAATTTAATGCCCAGCTCATTTCTGTTTCTCTTACATGGATGACAGACATTTTAACAATGTGTTCCACATTTCCCTCTGGGAATCCAGTTGGATTCCTATATGAATATGAGGGCATATAGGCATCCATTCGGAATGTGTCTTTGAATACAATACAGGGAACATATATGCATAAAAATGTGTTTATATATGTACATATGAGCACATTTATTATAAGTAATGTGGATGCTCCTATGCATGTGTGAAGGTGGGAAGGAGGCAAGCCGCTCTTGATCAGAGATGTGTCTACATCCCAGGGAGACTAATCAGCTGCTGAAAAATGGATAGGGCAGAAGAAGCGATAAACAAATTTATCCTGAATCTAATTCTACAACATTTGGGGTGGGATTTGTGCCGCTGAATGGTGAATAGCGACGGCATAGAAAGTCAGCATTGTTTATCCCCCTGTTTTTAACGAAAAAAAAAAAAACTTAAGAACTTTTCCAATTTGAGCACCAATCTCTGCTTGACCATAGATTTAACTTAAGTTACCATCTGCCAATATTATATCTGAGGTAGTCAAACTCCAAGCTTTCTCTTTCAGTGTTATTGTTTTATTTTCAGTGGCAACAACCCAACCAGGGGATGTTGTTTTTAAATCCCTGAAGAACTGGACTGGAGACTATAAGAGAACCTGCCTACTTGTAGCCATTAAGATGAGGATGTATTCCTGGCACCCTGCCCTAGATTTTTCTCCTTCCTGTGTTGTTTCAGTGGCAAAATGCTTCCCAGGATGAGTTCCTAGTCTGTGCCTAGTATTTAACTATTTTATCTGAAGTAGCCCAAGCTAAGTGTGATGCTCTCCCTTAACAACTCCTACCCTCGTCCCCATACCACCACCATCAGCACCAGCACCACAAACAACAACTTCTACCTAACACAAATACAAAGGCTTGATAATAACAACTAGCCTCATATTCAAATGCAATCCAGTGTCGCTGGAGTCCCACCTCAGAGTTGTAATGTAATACCACCATTACAGACTTCAAGAGACACTGTTGTCTTCTGATTGTAGTTCAACAATATTAGGCTGTTTTGTTCTGATAAGAGTACTTTGGCCCATGGCAGAATTCATTTCCAGGAGTGGAAACCAAGTGCAGTGAGTTGAAATCATTTGCTGGCACAGAGAAGCTTGGGTTAGACAAGGTGTTTTAGCGTGAAGTGCGGCATTCGTCTCTTCTCTGGCCTCAAAGGGAAAATGGAAATGGTACATGGAGCGGGGCAAAAGCCTTGAGACACCCAGAATGGCTGAATGTTAAAACTCTTTTCTTGGAAGATCTGAACAGTGCTATTCTCACACCCATGTTCCCAAACCCTTAATACTTCAACGAAAGAATGAGAGAGTCTGTCTGTTCTTCTCTGGATGCCAGGCTCCCCGATTATATTGTTTCTTCCTGCTGTGGCACTCTTCAAGGAGGTGAACTCCTTGTTGCTTCTCTCATTGGCAGTTTTTCTTAGATTACCCCTGAACTCCCCACTGAGAACTGAGGAAAGGATTTTCCTCAGCCACATTAGCCGAGACTAAGGTGGGTGACATATTGAGCCCACCCCCATTTTAGCACAGGGGATTCACTCCTGGCAACTACAGGGTGATTCAAAGGATGTGGCTTTGTGTCCCTTGGGTGTGTCACAGGCAGCCACAGTTCCATTGCTCGCCTGAGGTCATTGCTCTAGATCTCTAATTATCACCAGAGGACGTAATTAAATACTGAATTGAGGGGATAGAACTCCTAGAATTTGATTTGTGAGTTAGTTTCTTTCAATTAAGGAGAATGAATATTTATTGAGCATATATTATGTGGCAGAGTGTGCAAATGTCACCATGTGATCATTACAATCATCTTTTAGAGAAGAGGCTGTCATTGAAGCATTTCATAGAAGTGAAAAAATCAAAGCTCTGCAAGAGAAATCTGCCCAAGATCATACTGTCCAGAAGTACAGAAGGCAGCCTTCACATTCATTCTTGGGAGTAGCTTCTCAACACTTCCCATCAAAGGGGCTGGGAGGACCCCAGGCTCAAAGCAACTACAATGGGCAAGAAATTGGGTTCTGAAGTCCCTTGTATTGTTCCTAGACATATTTGGCTTAGCCATTCTGTTCTGAAACTTTTTCATGCCTGATTTATAGCCTTTTAAAAATCACTCCCCAGGGACCCGGCAGGATGGCTCAGTGTTCTAAAGCGCCTGCTTAGGAAAGCTTAGGTAGCTGCAGGGACCGCGGTTCGATCCCTGGCACCACATGCTGCGCCAGCCCTGCCCTCAGAGCAGGCTGAGCCGGCCATAAAAATAAATAAATAAGCAAACAAACAAAAGTTTAAAAAAAAATCATTCCCCAGAAGCAAAAATGTCTTTGTCTTCTTTAGCCTTACCTTAGCAGACCCTCTGCACAACGTGGTGTAGACCCCACTGTGCTTTAGGGTTCAAGTGTAGAAATTCACCTCCTAGGTTCTCCTGGGTAAAGGCACAGAGATGTGCTCTTCGCCCAAACTTCTAGTGCATTTGATAGGATTTTCTAGACATGATCTTCTAGCCATTGCTCCCTGACTGTAGTGCAGCGAGTCTACTGATTTAGTCCAGAGGCTTCTCTAAGCCCCAGCAGCAGAGCTAGTCCTACATGCTTCCCATATGTCTCTAACATGATGGGAATTCACAGATGAGGAAGTGTCAGTTTTCTGACCAGGCCCCCAGGGCACATTAAGATGGCAATTCAGACTGGGCGTGATGGTGCGCTGCTGTAATCCCAGCCCTTGGGAGGCTGTAAACAGGTGGATCACTATGAGTCCAATCTAGTAGTGAGACCCCAAACACCCTGTGGACCCTTCCATAAAATAAGAGAGACAGAGAGACAGAGAGACAGAGGGACAGAGGGACAGAGAGACAGAGAGACAGAGAGACAAAGACAGAGAATGTCAGTTTTAAGAATACTGAGACTGTAACAGACTTTTTTGAAGTACACAGCACTTTGCTATAAAACTGAGCTGCACCAAAGCACCACAGTTAAGTGGATGCCCTTTTGAAGTCAGGTTAACACCTCTGCCTTAATGAAACTTTTATAACTTACATAATATTCTGGCAGGAGAGATGCTGGGTAAGTGTAAAGAGCAACGATGGCTGCGGCTGTTGCTTCTGTGACATTTGGACAACTTAAACCATATGGCCTAAATGTAACTCTAGATAAGTGTATAATTTTAGGTTGATTTTGTTTCAGAGCACTTGGAGGTCTGTTTGGATTAGGAGCCAAATCAAATCCCAGAAACAGGTGTATTTCCAAAAACAGGACGGGCTATGTGTTGCCAATGACCCAGTTAACAAATCACTGCCTTGCCTCAAGTAAGGGAATGTGGAGGAATGTTTAAATATGTGGCCACGGGTCCTGCCCAAGAGCTGTGCCTCGGGATGTCTGCCTTTCTGACTCTGCGAAAGGGTAGATGCCCAAGTTAGCACTTTACTGTTGCTTGGACTCTGAGAGTCACCTAACTTGGGAACCTTTGTGAAGGCTCATCCTACACTGAGGAGGCCCAGGGCTCATGCCCACCAACCCTAGAGCTCTAGATTCAGCTATTTACATTCCCATTCCCTTGACAAAACAGATGCTTAAGGGGAAGGAGCTCCAGACATGGGCAAGGAAGTGCAATTTTTTTCAACTGACTCAGTTTATCCACCTTTAAGCTGTGCTTACTCTGCATTCAGCTTTATCTGATAGACTCCATGAATAGCTCTTCTTTAGCTCTTGCAACAATATCGAATAGAAGCTACTCAATTATTTACTTCACTGATGAAGAGACCAAAGCCTAGATAAGTGATTTGTTCAGGAGCCTGCAACTCATAACTGAGGGACAAGACGTTTCTATCCAGGCATACCGTACCAACTTGCTGTGTTTCTAACCATATGCAGGGGCTACCCAAGCTGCTTACCCAGAGAGTCTTTTGCCTCTGAGAACACAGAATCTTCCTGGAAAGAGTTTAAGAATCAGATTTCCAACCAGAAGTTTTGCTTTTAAGAAAAAAGAAGGACTTCGAGATTGGCATAACTAATGATCCTTGTGTACAACAGAGTATCTTCTTAGCCAAGGCCTCTTTGCTTCCTGGAACTCAAATAGCCTCACAGTGTTTAGGTCTATGATTTTTTTAAACCTCAGATCAGGATCCAATAATCACCTACCTTATCTTGTCCCTTTGTCGAAGAAGAGCAAAGATGCTATAAAAATAAAATTTCAAATTTTATCAGCCAAATCAAATCCTGTTTCTGTGAGCAACGAAGGTTGCTGCTTAGGACAAAACCCTGAGCAACCAGGTGGGTCTTTTAAATCTGTTTCAGAGACAAAGGCTCAGGCTGTGAAATCATAAAATCACTAGGGAAAGGGAATTTCATAGTATAAACCTTCTAGCATTAAATCTCAACCCCGAGTGTCTTTATAAAAGAATCTGAGTTGATTTCAGCCTCCATGGTAACCAGAAAAGCACAGGAGACAAGAAGGTGAAGAAATATAGTACTGAAAACGCCTCAACTCCTAAAGTGCTTTCTGTCTTTACCATTTATTCTGCTACTTTACAAACAGTATCATGTTTTATGTATTCAAGTAGTCGTGTGTGTATGTGTGTGTGTGTGTGTGTGTGTGTGTGTGTTTTCTCTCCCCAGCTGGATAGGAAACCCTGAGGACTGGTTAGCATTTTATATACCTTTGGCATCAGGCAGAGACACAATGCAGACACGCGGATGGGTTTATTGCTTCATTCATTCCTTCTCATGATCCATTCTGAAGCTCCACATTAAGGAAAAACCAAGAAGTAGGACTGGCCTGGGTACCCAGCATGACTCTCCTGAGAAAACCAATGCCATGGTAATCTTGGGAATCCTGGGCATCACAGCACTCGGCTCAAGAAACCTGCTTAGTGAATGTGTATTACAGGAAGTTCCCACAGAGTCCTTGTGCATAGCATCTCTGCTCTTGACAAACCACAACCCTGTGAGGAGAGAACAATGCGGCTTCAGGTGAGGTCACTTGCCTACTGTCACTCATTAGTAACTAGGAGGACAGATCCATGTTATATCCAGACCACAGTACTTCTCTCCTTCTGGTTGTATTTCTCACTTTGGACAATGATGTAACGTTGGCCTTCAGTTATCTTCTGTTTCAGAATGGGGAAACTTAGCGCCTTAGGGTGGTACACAGCTGTAACTCCAGCAGTCTGAAAGGCTGAGGCAGGAGGATCACCAGTTTGAGTCCTTCCTGGACAACTTAATGATATCTTGTCTCAAAGTATAAAAAAATTTTTTAAAAAAAACATTTTTTTAAGCAAGTGTTGGCAGTCTGGATTGGTGGTAGAACCCCACTATGTTCAGCCCCCTAGTCCCACAGAATGAGGAGACTCACCCTTACTTTGCAGGCTCTGTGAACAAGATAGTAACTAACACTTGATAAAAAAAAAAAATCAGTTTCACATTCCCTTTTGAACCCCCACCCCCTCAAGCACTGAAACCTTCAAACTTATGCATCTCTGGATGACTGAAGAAATTGAGGAAGTGAACTACCCGCTGCCTACTAATCCACTTCATGGGGCTCTACAAGCTGTTTTGTTTGGGCCGCATGATCTTGGGTTAGATTGTTTCTGGGAAAAACTAAAGCCTCATGGAAAGAGTAAGAAGGACCCATTTCCCGACTTAAGGAACTATCTGGCAAGGAGAAAAGGGTCCCTAGTGAGGCCAGGTTAATGACACAGGCACAGACCATTCTCAAGTCCCACTGTCCACATGGTACAGATTACACCCTTGTATGCCAAGACCCCCTACACTGAGGGGGTCGAAAATTTGCCTCCTGTCCTCAGGGTGGGCAATACTGCCTGTCGCCTGTCATTACTGGCAATAGCCCAACACTTCAAAAATTAATTGGCTGCCCTTTTGAGATTTCATAAACAACAATTCCTAAAATTGTAGAGCCTTCAGGCCCTTATAAATCTCATAAGTAAGGTTTATGTGACAAAAAGCAGTGCTAGTTTCTGCCAGGAGGATCAATGTCATGCCTGGTGGCTAGTGTCTTTCTGAACAGTGAGAAAAATAAAACGCTGTGTATGTCTTGCAATTCTAGAATGTATCTGAATATTTTTAAAGAAGTTAGTCTTGGAGAGTGTTTTGTATATTAAATGCCTTTCTATCTCCCACCCCAAGTCGTTAACAGCAATTGTTCTGTGGGGTCTGTTTGGCGTGAACTGGCTGAACAAAGAAAATAACACGCTTGCCAGAGTGGAGTCCGTTTCGCTGTGGTGAAATTTCACCACCTTAAGCCTGCATTTCTTACTTTTACCAACTTGTCACAAACTTTCACCATCATGTCCAAGTCTCCCCTGAAGATTGTGCAAAGAAAAAAAAAAATCAAAATTCTTGCACAGCTTTAATGATGACATCAGTGGTGAGAAAAAGATTATGCACGCACATACACAAATCCAGCTGGTGCATGGGCATAAATAACAGTTTGGTGACAGCAGAGAAGTATTGATGCCTTTCAAATTTGATGTCTTTCCCTGAAGAAATTTGCTGATTTGCTGTGTTGAATTTAGGCTAGTGCTCTCTTCTCTTGATAAATCTATTTTTTTTCTCACTTTCTTAAGTTATTATGCATTCGTAAACCGCATCTTGAAAGATCAGAGTTGTCATCACCCACCCCAATTTTTCTTCAGCAGATAAACCAGGGAACTTTTTTAACCTTTATTTTGGCACTTGATGAGCAGCAAGATATTAATATACTTACCAGAGATGGGAAAAATAACTTCAATAGCCAACATCAGTGCTTCAGAGGAAGAAGTTCTGATAGCACAAACAAAGTAATAATACTAGTGATAATTCAGGAGCATGCATATATTAGTATGCCTCTAATTTAATAGATAATTATCTTTGTTTTCATTCTTTAAAAAAACAGATTTGTTTTTTCCATTAGAAATAAAAATGGTTCCACTTTCTAGCAACCCCTTCATTAAAACCATACAAATAATTAAAACAAAGAAATTACCACATAACTGGGCCATATTGCACATAATTTATTATGCCTTTTCAGTCTTTAGATAATAGATTATTTGTGTAAATAATTTTATAGTACTTTGTTTGGTGTTTTGTACAGAGGTACAGTGTCTAAGATAAAAGAAGCCAGCCCTCTGTCTAGTTGATGAGGTGTTGACATTGCCTTTATTTTATTATAGCTACACAGGTTGATTAGCATCATAACACTAGAATAAATCTGCATACAATTAAACTGAAACATATTGCACAAAAAGGCACACAGGACTATTGGCCTGATTCAATAGGTTCTGGGAGAGTTGAAATTTTACTTTAAAAAATGCTCCTAATTTTTCTTTTGCCTCTATTTTTTTGTTTGCTTTTCTTTCCTTTTTCCCTTTTGACTGCTTCTCTTTACCTTTCTGGAAGATGTTTTTTATTACTCTCCAGGGTGCAGCATCCTACTGAGATAACTGTGTTCTGAGATGCTCGAAGACGATGAACGACTCGCCTGCAGAGTGTGGTTATCTCATTAGCTCTACCCTCCCGCTGCAGGGTGGCACTGAAGCTGCAGTGCACTGTTTGCCCTGCTGGCAACAAGCCCCTCGGAGCTCATGACATGGTGTTTTAACCAGTACTTAGGTGCTCCTCTTAGCGAGCCTGCATATGCCGTAGGCCCCCAGTGGAGAGGAGCTTAATGATGTGTCAAAAATCGCGCAGTAAATTCAGACTTTGTGAGCACAAGGGCTGACTGGGCAGCCAAATTCAAGATGGTGTTCAGAACCAGACCCCAAGGTATGAAGTCATTCTGGAGGGGACTGCCTGCATGGGTCTCATACACCGAAGAGAGGAAAGAACCCTGGCCAAAGAGACTGCAGGAAGATGTCCAAGGTGAAATTGTGGACTGCTGGGCAAAGAAGTTAAATGGATTTTTTTCAAAGCAATTGATGAGGAAGGTCTAAAGGTTTAAATTGTCCATCAAAAAAAAAAAAATCACAGAACTATTTTTCAGCAAAATAACCTTAGGTAGAAAGGAAGTTTAGAAACAAAAGGAATTCTCCATTTTCACAAGGAAAAAATGTTGATAATTTCTAGATATTTTTTTCTTATCATGAAGAGCACATAGGTAAAAGCATTTTTCAAATTCCTCTGGCAATGGAACTAGCTTCTCATGGTATCTTTTCTTAATCTAATTCTGAACAAATGCTTATGCAAGGGGGACTGCATTATAAAATAACTCTAAACATTTGTGGAGAGCGATGCAGACCTTTTATTTTCCTAAAGCAGTTGTTGAATAATGAACTCAAAGTGGAATTAATTAAGAATACCACAGAAACTGTAGAACCCATGGGACTGCCCCACTTTTTCTGATATCTTTTAAAACTCTAATCAAGCATCAGCAGGCTCATTATGGAAGTTAGTCCTAGGACACTGTCTTAGTTACTTTTTCCTCATTGCTGGAACAAAATGCCCAACACCCAAAATTAAGGAAGGAAAGAGTTCATGTAGCACACAGTTCATGGAGGCTTCAGTCCATACTCGGCTGGCTCCAAGGCAGAGTGGCACATGGCAGAGGGCAGTAGTCCATGGCAATAGAAGGCAGCAAAGAGCAAACGGAGGGACTGCAGTGTGGCTGCTAGCAAGCCTCTCTCCCTGCTGTATCGTGTGCAGATGATCTGCCCCAGGGTGGGTGTAGCACTGACACCCATAATCCCAGCATTGTATCAAGAATTAATCACAGACTCTAGAAGCTGCCCCATGACTTCATGAGGCCGTGGCAGGAACAACCAGACACATACCAGAATAGATGCTACTTGGCCAGTGAAGGAGTCCATGAAAGTGTCGCTTCTTCAGAATCTGCCTTTTCCTTTCTCTCTAGCCTGAGTAGTACTGAAATTAACACTTTTTCCTCTCATCATTTTGTTGTTTGAAAGAACTGAATACCAAAAATACCACCAGAAAATGAACATATCCAGACTTTAATGACTTCAAAGTTTAGGAGCCTAAAATAGTATATTTGCCTCTGAAATACAGAAATACTTTGTTCCCATGAAATCGTTGGACATTTAAATTCTTCAGCATGTCCTCTTGAGTTTCATTTGTAAAGAGCATTTAAAATAAAATTCATTAAAGCTTAGGTGAATCACATTAGACCAGAGATTCTTAAGTACATTTGACTTTTAAAAATGGGTCCTGAAGAAGGGACGGAGTACTATGCTTAATGACTAAAATGTCAGGTGTCCATCAGTTGTGAGAAGAGAATTTTCAGTGTGTCCTTACAGGACAATTTGCAAAAATTATTTCTGGCATTTACATCCAAGTGTCTAAAAACCACCCCAGAGCTCTTCAAATTCCTTATACTTCGATTTTTCTGTGTGTACAGTTACAGAAGACAAATGTTATAGTTTCTTGCAAAGTGTAAACATGTAGCAGTGGTTTGGAAGTCCTGTTCTACATCAAGATATGGAAATTTGGAGGAACTGAAGTATAAGATGGTGGCCCATTTTGCCCTTTTCTGGAATATCCTTGACCTGATTTCATCAATTTGGAACTAGATTAACCTATCATCATATGGTGGTTTTAGCATCTAGAATGTTTGTTGGCCCTCTTGCTAATCAACTGAACTCTCAGTCTCAGTCTATGGGGACCAGTGAGATAGCTCAATGGACTAAGCGCTTGCTCAGGCAAGTACAGGGACCGGGATTTGATCTCTGGTACCACATGCCATGCCAGCCCTGCCCCCGGACATGCTGAGCCTGGTCATGGTAGCACACACCTGCAATCCCAGTGCTGGGAGGCTGAAAATAGGAGGATCACCATGAATCTGAGCTGTGTAGTAAGATTGTATGCCAAATATATTTTTTTAAGAAAGAAATTGTATCAGTCTCAGCCTGCTGACAACACTGCCTGGTTCTAACGCCACTGTTGAGTTGTTGATCTTGGCTTTGCACTTCGGTAGCCACCACTTGAAAGAAGTCTGCAGTACTATGTGCTCTGTTCTGATAATCTAACTTTTCCATATATGTGACTGAATTGGTAGCAGCAGGATGAAAAACTAGAGTCTTCTATTTGTATGTAGATAAGAATGGGCTGGACTTGGTTCTAATTATCTTTAATTTATTAATATTTTACCACTTACAAAACATGTTCATATCCATTACATTCAAAACAGTCTCACATATCAGGCTGAGCCATAGTTCACCCAGAATATTCTATTCTGTAGGAAAGAGAACCAGAGCTGGCGCCTGGACCAAGCCCAGGGCTCATGTCCCCATTCCATAGATCGTTCCAGTTTGTTTAAATGAGTCAATGCAGTTTAAAAAATGATACAGCTTTTCTGTGGGCCCCATGGAAAGGAGTGATCCTAGCATAGAGTCTCCCAGGGAATACATGAGGAATATTCACCTCAAGGATATATGTCCTTCAGGAAGAATCAACTTAGGAAAAGAATGATATTTGATTAAAATTTTAAAATACAAATGAAATTCTATTATATGTAACGTTGGATCCAAAGAAATCAGCAATTACACAGCACAGGTCTCTGGAAGACCATCAGGATGATAGCTATTAACTCTCCAAGACGTTTCCTGCAGGACACCGACAGACTCCTCCGGAGTTCCGATGTGAGCTCTTAAAATCCGTGTCATCCCTGACTCTAAAAGATCCCTTGAAAATCCCTGGAAGATTTACATTTTTAATACTGAAAAGTAAATGTTCAATTCAAAAGCAAAAGTAGGGAAGCTGCTTCTTGATACAGTGAGGGCTATTTTAAAAGTTTTGAGACAGCTAATTATAAACTGGAAGTAGAAAGATAACTTACTCTGATATGTACAAGCCTGTAGAAATAGATATAGGTTTCCAGGATGATTTTCTTGACAGTCTCCTTCTCCATTTCACCTGCAGAAAGACACTCTAGGTTTAGGGGCTGGGGAGATAGCTGTGTGGCACAAGTGCCTGCCTGGCAAGTGCAACATTGTGAGTTTGAACCCTGGTCCCACACACACACACACACAAAAAAAAAAAAAAAAAAAAACCTGAAGTTTTTGTTTGTTTTGTTGCTGTTGTTGTTTTGTTTTGTTTTGTTTCTACAAGTGTCAGGAAGACTCAGAGGTTTGCTTTTAAACACATTTGTTTTGAGTATTGTATTGGCATTCATTGGTGTCTGTGGAGGTCAGCAGCAGTGTTTGGGGCAGTAGAAAAGCAAGGTTTCCTGTGGGAATGAACAGGTAATGCTAAGTTCTACAAAGAGGGTGGCCTGTGCCGTCAGGTGGTAGAAGGAACTCAGTAGTAGGGTTGTGATCGATCGGCCACACGGAGTAGCATATGCACAAAGGAGCGATTGGTTTAGACCAGGGGAGCTCTTGATGCTTACAGTAAAGAGCTGGCCCTGGGATATGGACAACACTGAGAGCCAAAACTAAAACCAAGATCACTCTAGAGAATCCAGATAATTATCTCTTGTGAGCCAGTGGTAATCCGTCTCATCACTGTTCCTTTTCTTTGCTGCTATTTATTTGTTTGCTTGTTTGTTTATTTATTTGATACAGGTCCTCACTACATAGCTCAGACTCACAGTGATCCTCCTGTCTCAACATCTCTAGTGCCGAGATTATGGCATGCACAACCACACCCAGTTTTGGGGCTGGCATGGTGCACCTAGGCTTCCAGGGCCAACACAGCATGCAGTGCCAAGGATCGATCCCAGGTCCTTGTGCTTGGCAGGCAGCTGCTTAAACCGCCAAGCTATTTCCCCAGGTCTTCTTTGCTGTTATTTTTCATCCTTTTGTCTACCTGCCTCTCATCTGGTTTGGTTTGCCTCCTGCCTTCATTCAGAGCTTCTCCTCCCCGCCTTCCATTTTTCCCTTACCCAGATCTCCTTTCACCCCCATCCCATCGTATCCATCTTCTCCCATTAACTGATCCTGATGTGAACCTGAAGAGAACCATTCACAGTGGTTCTGAGTGATGGTTCTCGAACCAACAAGAAGTGTAGCTCTGCTGTGTGACCTTCACAGCATTTCCCTAATGTCTCTGAACCCTGCTTTCTTTATCCATAAAATGGGGCTAGTATGACCTAGTTAATAGTAACTATATGGGCCAGCAAGATGGCTCAGCAGTCTAAAGCGCCTGCTTAGGCAAGCTTAAGCAACCGCAGAGACCACAGTTCAATCCCCAGCACCACATACTATACCAGCCCCACCCCCAGCCTAAGCTGAGCTGGCCATAATAATAATAATAATAATAATAATAATAATAATAATAATAATAATAATCTATAAAGATGTTTGATATTATCTGTATTGAAGCAAGAACCATTAAATGAATGAAAATGGATTATAAAAATACAGTCTAATAAGTAAAGGTTCACATTTATGACTAAAGTGTGTACTGCTAAATAAGCAACTCTGGTAGAAAAATAGAGCATAAAATGTGTAGCTTAAGTGCTGGACAGAAGAGGGTCAAATTGTATGATCTGGACTTCCCAGGAAGGAAATGAAAGGAAACCCTGCCCGTGGCACGATTCGCAATCTTCCTAATGTTTTTGTATGAAGCCTATAAGTTGCTCAGTACAAACCCAACTATTCCAACATGAAGAGCTAAGAAACTGGTATTCAAGAAGCTCCATAAATTGCTGCTGTATAGTGTGCACAAGCTCTCCCGAGTTAAATGCAGAGCTGTGCTTCAGAGCAGTATTGCTCCTGGCTCCGCTCTGTAGAGGCTGCTGCCACCCCAGCGAAGTGCAGCTCGGTAGAAACAGCAGCTCTAGTTCTGTACCCACGGCATGGACTGCGGAGCCAGACAGACTTGCCTGGGAATTATATAAAATGCCACTGGCTGGCTAAGTGGCTGTGGGCAAGTGATTTGATGATCCCGGGAGTGTTCCTGATCTGAGAAACAGAGCCATTAGCTCCCTGCATGGCCATTTGAAAGATTATTGCTAATATGTGAAAAGCACCTCTGTTTGTTGGTGCTAGGTGTGTGGTCACAAATCACCATTATTTTGTGGGGATGTAGCCAGAGGGCTTACATATGTCACTCTCAAATGGATTGGCTAACTCTGAAAATAAAATTTAGGCACTCTAAAAGGGAATATATGTCCTTCAGGCAACCTTCCATAAATCCGATTCCTCTCAACTGATTTTTGATAGGCACCGGGCAGCGAGCATTCAGCGTTATCCTCTTTTGACAAGTACTTGGAGTGCAAATATTCTGTTGCCATTTAGGGACAGACCATGCCTGCAGCCTCAGCTGAGATGGGAATGTAGTTGACAACTCTTTTAAAAGTGGAGAAGCCTAACCAAAACATAAGTCTGTAAAATGCCACCTCGCCTCCACATGGACATGGGCTGAGAAAGGGACCAAAATCCTTTCTTACAAACCTCAAAATTCTATGCCAAAGAGCATGACTGTGATTATTTTAGCCCGCAAAAATGTTGATGAGGGCATTATGAAACCCAGCATGAAGGAGGGCCATGCAGGGCACCTTCCCCCCCCCCACTGGCCTTTGGTCTGCTACAAGTTTCCCACCACAGTTTGGGCCATGAGGGGCCACCGTCCTGTGTGGAGAGGTCAGCTGTCTGTGAACCATGTACTTCAGCATCTGCCAAGAGTAATTATTTGGCACTGGGAATTTTTTTTATTAATTATCCACTGACAACTGTCAAGCTTGAACCTGTTTTGTGACAACATAGCCAGCACTACATTAGGAAATGCTGTGTACTGTGTTCCCCTTTTGCTGTGCACCCAGGTCAGTCAAAAGTGACAGGAAGTCACCAAGGTGTAAGTCCAAAGTCAGAAAGTGTGGAAAGTTGTGAGGGAGAGGGAAGAGCTCGTCTCTTCTCATCTCGGTGGACAGTCTTGTCCACGCAGACAACTTGCTCACAAAACCCAATTAAGGATGACATGAAAGGACAAGTTCTGTGGGACCAATAACCATGACACACACAGACGACCTCATGCAACTCGGATGTCACAGATTCTTATCCATTTTGTAAAGGTCTTAGATGAATTCTCTAAAACCACATTGTTTGAAGCTTTTCTCTGAGCAGTGTAGCCATCAGTGAGAAAATGCTATCCCTCCAACCTACTTGTTTCTTATGTAAAATTTTGGCATGGAAACGTTGACTTCTAGTGCTGAAAATTATAATATCTAATGGTGTGGAAAGGTTGGTAATTTTTAGAAAATAAGTGGCCGTGTCTTTTGAATGGGATAACCACACTGGAATTATCATTCTTAGAATTGATACAGCTGACCACATCTGTAGGCCTTATCTAAATCTGAAGGCAAGAGATCTTTCCTTAAGGTTTTGGTCTGTGGCAACATTGTTAAACAACTCTACTTGTTGAAGAGAGCTAGAAACTAATCTGAAACATGGGATGGTAAATTTGGAGTCCTCTTCCTTGCTTTATAAAACCAGGGAAAGAAACCCACCAAATTAGTTGTGATCTGAAAATCTGCACAGTCCCTCTGTTTATTAAATGTTAGGAACCTCTGTTGATATAATAACCTCTTGTCCAAAGTCCTTAGCTCACAGACTGGGTGTGGTGACATGTGCCTGTAATCCCAGAGCTTGGGAGGCTGAAAAACAGGAGACTCACTGCAAGTGGGATCTATGTAGTGAGGCCCTGTAGACTCTGGACTCTGTGTAGACCCTGTGCTAAGTAAAAAAAAAAAAAAAAAAAGTCCTCAGCTCTCACAGGCAAACACGGTCCCTTCCACATGGGTTACTTGAATTTTCAAACAGAGAGAAATGCTACTTGGGAAGATCTCAGGTGTTCTCTTCCTCATTAAGTTTGAACAGCTCATTCTTTACTGACCAGTCCTAAGCACATAGGAGCCAGGAAAGTAAACTTCAAACTTTCCAGAACACAGATGGGATGAAAGGCAGTTGTAATTTACCGGGAGGCTATGGAGTAGCAAGAGGAAAAATGCCCTCTTTATATGAAACTTTCTCCCACATACCTGCAGTCTCTTCTGTCTTGACCCAAGGAGAGAAAGCTAGTGCTGTGACAGCCACCTGAAGGACAACACAGCCCTCTGCCTATTAGATTGATGCTCTGCTCTCTGAGAAGCCTCCCAGCAGTACAGAAATGGCATCTGGGCTACGCATGTAGGAAGAGTGAAAGCCTTTGGTAAACAATGCTCACGATGGTCCCCTAAATTAGCTGGTCACTAAAGAAGCTGAGGGAATCACTAACAATGCTGATGCCAGGGCCCTACTGCCAGAGGGTCCATTTAAATAAGCCAGGGGAGGAGGGACAGGTATGGCAGATAAGTTCAATATTTTTGAAATGATATAAAAATTACAATGAAATACTTCAATTAATGTGTTTTTAAACTTTCTCTTGGTTGCATATTTGGAAAGGCAAATGATATTTTCAGATATGTCTGCCTGCAGAGGCTGCGCTGGTTCAGTCATAATTCGTGTTCTTGCCGCTTCTCAACTTGGTTTTCCTCTGTGTTAGCACTGATCTTAGGCAGAATTTCTCCTCTGTGCATCAGTACTTTTCCTGCAAGTTTACATTCTAGGAAAGAAGAGATTCTCTTTTTCACTGTAGTAAGTTGAAAGAAACATAAATGATGGTTATTTTTTCTGATTGGCCCACCCTTGATCCCGTTAACACAGTCAGTAGTGAGCAGTGCTAACCAGGTCCATGTCCAGTGCCCAGTGGGCAGAGCCCAGAAGTGGAAACAGCTCTACCAGAAATCATCAGCCAAGAGACAGGAAGGATTCCCCTAAGCAAAGTC
>PVJA010000803.1:0-148622 GCA_004027025.1 Myocastor coypus | reverse complement strand
ATATATTTCTCTTTGGACTAAGAGGAAGCAGATACATACACAGTCAAATGTTCTGCAATTGCAGTGGGCCACCAGTGAAGGTTGTGATGTTGGAGGCTATTGAATCTAAGCCTCTAAAGCTCATCTCACCAATCTAGCTCTGTGTTTCATGCATTGTAATTAAGCATTTTTTTTTCTTGCTGGGTGGTCAAGGGCAAGTTGAAGGAAGACCTGTATAACAAAATATTCTTTTTTTTTTGGCCCTAGCCCTTCAAGGTCAATAAAGACCCAGGATATAAGAGAACCTGTGCTGTAATATCCTATAACTCAGAGGTGTCCCAAATTTCCTGGTCAAGGAGATTATAGGACCTTTTTTTTCCTTTTAAAAGTTATTTGATTTTGTTTTTCTGAACCCAGAATTGAGCTTTCAAAATATGGCTAGCAAGGTTCAAAAGCTTATTTCTTGTGTGTCTTTTTTTTAGTTCTGTTTTTATTACTTTAGATAAGAAATAACAATGTGACAGTTTCAAAATACGTTAGTAGTACATTCCCAATCTTTGATGAAATGCATATTGTTATTCTTCTAGCAGTTATACAGAGCACAAGGTGTAGACGTGATAATTTTTCTAATCATTACTGGTACAAAAAGATTCTTCTCACTGAAGTAAGAGAAAGTAGTTGTGTATATAATCCAATGTTCCATAATAGCTGTGGGTTATTGGCAAAACTGGAAGTTGTTGATTTCAGCCTTTTATAGATCAGCATACTAATCTAGCTTTATGTTTTATGCCTCATGGTTATACTTGTCTGCTGGGTGGTTAAGGGCAAGTTAAAGCAAGGCCTGTATAACAAAACATGGAACTTTTATATCTCCCAAGGTCAATCAAATCCCCTCATGATTTACTCTGAAACCATGTACAGTGCTTGGTAGCACTATTATCAGTGTCAGCCATCTGGATGCGTCACAGCCATTGCTTGACCAGTTTGCTTTCTGTGAAAGCATGACAGAATGTTTTCCCTCTAGGTGACTTTCCTTAGTCATACTATATATCTTCAGTTCCTTTCCTCGGTAGCACCATAATCTCCTTGAATAGAAAATTTGGGAAACCAATGAGTTATAAAATATTACAGCACAGGTTCTCCTACATCTTGAGTCCTCACTGACCTTGAAGGGCTAGGGTCAAATATTGGCTATCCTTATATCCCTTATTTTTCTCTAACTTTTGGTCTGTTAACTTACATTCTGAACCCTCCAGAGGAAAAGCTTAGTGATACTATTACTCTATAACATAGCTACTTGAGCTTAACATCACTGTCTTTCTGAATATCAAACATCTTACACTTAACTTGGAATTGGTATTTTCCATCAATCACTGATATTCTAATAAATCCCTGTACAATATGATAAAAGCAGTCATACATTTTTACACAGAAATATAGAAATCTAGGCATATACAAAATTGTAACCAGTCAATCCTATGGTATTTTTCCTAGTCTCTTACTCTCACTTAATACCCTTTTTTTGCTTTCATGTAAAACGGCCATTTACTTGAGAGAGAGTATAGCTGTAACTGAAATTATATTAGCTTCTAAGGGTCAAAAATTTAGAGATTAGTATGGCTCAATGCTTTGAAAAATTATCTTAGGACACACACACACACACACACACACACATACACACACATATATATATATATATATATATATATATATATATATATTTAAAAATTCAATAAATTCATTATATTTTGTATCTTGTGTAATGTAGCAATAAACATATATGGAATAGTTAAATGTATTTAATATATTACACTTCTTTAAAATATAACACATTTGGGTAGAAATGATTTAGATTTCATCTTTTAATACAAAATTTGATTTCAACTTGATATTCTTAGCTACTCTTCTCACTGCTAGGACAAAATGCCTGACACCTACAAGTTGAAGGAGATGGCCTTATTCACCCCATAGGCTGTAGAAGTTTAAGTCCATGGGTAGCTGGTTCTGAAGTGAAGTAGCTCCGCAGAGGAGCATCGCATTGAGATACTCCAGGCTATGGCAGGACCAGCAAAGAGCCAAGTGCCTGGCTTCTGCCTGCTCCTTTGTATTCCACTCAGGCTACAAACCTATTGGCTGGAACCACACACACACACACACACACACACACACACACACACACACACACACAAAGGGCAGAGTTTCTCATCATGTACACACAGAGCCATACACCAGGCTAAACAGTGGACTACTTTAGTTATTCCACAGCTATGTGATTATCACACACCTATGATCCGGCTGCCTCCAGCATGCTGACTATGAGTACATGAAGCTTTATTAGAGCATCTAAATATAGCTATAAAATCAGATTATTGATTAAAATAATTTTGTTGTGATTTAGTTGAAGTTTTTGTGAAGTCAGAAAAAAACAATATCATAAACATTGTAAAGTTGTGATAACTGTTTCAGTGGCTACAACTCTTCATATAGCAAAAAGAAGAAAACTGAAAATGAAATAATCTTCTATTTTGGAAATGGCCGAAGTAATTTTTCTTTGATATTTGTGCCACGATTTTTTTCAGTATTATAATTATATCTGCCAAAATCAAAACTATGAAAATCTTTTTAATGAACTCTAAAGATATATTCTAATAAATATTTGTAGAAACACTTACAGAAGGCATGCATTTTTCCTATGATAGAAGCCATACTTAGTGGCTGATAGTAATTGAATGTATTCATTTGGCTTACTTCTATAACCACTATAGTATTTTGAAAAATTTAAAAGTAAAGGCAGCAGTTGCTAGGAGAATATCTAAAAACTTACGGAAATATTTTGAGTGTAATTTAATTTTATAAAACTTTGTAAAATGTATTTTATACAGTCTCTACAAGGTTTCACTACTCAGATCTGACTCATAGGGATCCTCCTTTTTTCAGCTTCCCAAGCACTGGAATTACAGGCACATACCATCACGCTGAGTCTCAGTTGACATCTCAGCACACTCTGGATTGAAACCCAGTCCCTGTGCCTGGGAAAACTTGTTTTCTAAATTGTTTGTGATCATTTTGCTGCCATCTCTCTTAGCACCATCTGCAGGTATTTCCATAGACCATAAAAATGTTTCTTCTTTTTCTTTGAATGTTAATATTCCCTCACTGTATTTTGCTCAGTTTCACCATAGATATTTTCTCCAAGTAATTGATTGATAGATGGATTGATTGATTGTTTTGACTGGCTCAGCCAGCCCTATAGGCGGGGCTGGCATGGTATGTGGTGCTGAGGATGAAACCGCAGTATCTACACTTGCCTAAGGTTGCCCAAGCAGGTACTTTAGACTGCTGAGCTATCTCACCAGCCCCAAGAAATGTATCTATGTGTATAAGTGTTGGGAGTCATGGAAGCTGGAAATTGGTCAAATGTGTGAAAGCGGGACTAGGCCTCAGTGCCCAAAGCAGTCAAGTTACCTCAGTTCTGAGATGAGCATATTGACTGGTTAATGTCAGTTATGAGTCAATAATGTCACATGTTACTAACTTTGTAAGGGTATAAATAAATGCCCACACTGTTGTTCTAAGGGGCCGTTTCTCCAGCCACCCCAACCCAGCTCTTATCTTCTTGTCTCTTTTCTCTTTATTCCTGTCCCCATTTCTCTCCTAGTGCAATGGATCACACTTAAAGACCAATGGATCCCTACATTGAAGAAGTAATGATGAAATCCTGTATAGAAGTATATTTGTTCCCTTTCTTTGATTGTGGCAGTGAAAGGCAACATCAGGTAGGTTTTAGGAGGACATATGCTGTTCATATCGTTCCTTCTGGTTTAAAACATGTATAATAGTCTAATTCACTTAAAGAACAGAATAGACGATATGATAATCTATACCATAATCAATTTGGAAATGACACTCTTAGGCTGGAAAGGAGAAGGCAGATTGCAAAGTACTGTCTGCATCAGGTTAAAATGCTGGGCAAAGAGCACTTTCTGGTTTCATGGCTTTTGAAACTTTATGTAAGTTTCAAAAACTCGTAAGCTGAGGAGGAAGATGAAATTTTGTACCCCGTGGACATCAAACAGGGCACTCATAGAAAAGGATGAGCACAATGTATAGACGAGGGGCAGAAGTTTGGCTAAAAAGCTACACTTAGTAGTGGAAAGCAGGAAATACGCAAGCCCATGGCTGTTCTGGGAAGTTTTCAGGTCTCGGCCTTTGTTCTCTTGCAGCTTGGCTGTTCTTCAGGCTTCAGTGGAAGCATCATCAGAATGTGGGCCTGGCCTCTCCCAAGAATGATTTTATATGGAATGACTTTAGTACCCTGCCCCACAATTACTTTTTGGGTAATTGTTTTCTCTCACATAGTATGTAATATGAATTTTGGTGTCTAGGAAAACGTTCAGTGGTATCTAAAAATGTAGCTGTGTAACAGAGAGGGGCTTGTGGAGAATGTGGAAGCGATGAGCAACATCAACTCAAAATTTCAGGGAGTGCTCAGGACGCAATTTTCACTGCTGCTCAGCAGTAATGAAAGAGAAAAAGGAGGCCAAGGGAGGACGATTGGAATTTGCATGGTAGAACACATTCAAGGCCAAAGTCAAGGAATACACGCTCTAGGACTTTGAAACTTACTCATAGAATGTAACAGGGACATCAGACCATAAGGGCCATTTAGTGCCCTGGACATAAGCATGGGCTTTATCTTCTAGGTGACAGTGAGCCATCAAAGTATTTCCCAGAGGTGATACTGTGAACCAACTTTAATGGAGACTTTTCTGGGACAGTGAATAAAATTAAACTTTGAGGAAGAGAAATCAGTTCATCAGGTGTGGAAAGTAGGAGAAGAGCAAGGATTTCTTTCCGAAATGATTATAAAAATCATACTTCGTTACCTAAATCTTCATGGTATAAGCTTGGATACTTAGTTAGAGTGCAATTTTCTCCTTCATTGCTTTAAACTAACTCTCAATTTCTGGGTGTTATTGGATCCTATCAAATATAGATGAACCTTAATTTAAAGAAAGGTTGTATTCACCAAAGAAGACTATACATTAAACAAAAGGAATGTTTTTATGAAAACTTTTTCTCTGGGGCCAGCAATTTGGCTCAGTGGCACAGCGTCTATCTGGAAAATGTGAGGTCATCAGTTAAATTCCTGGTGCACAAGAAGAATGAAAGCAAGCAAGAAAGAAAGAAAGAAAGAAAGAAAGAAAGAAAAAGGGGCTGGACAGATAGCTCAGTAGAGCAGTAGAGTAAGTGCTTTCCTGGTAAGCACAAGGGCCTGAGTTCAATCCCCAGTTCAGCCAAAATAAATAAATAAATAAATAAATAAATAAATAAATAAATAATGATAAAATTTCTCTTTCATTGAACAGTTGCTTACAAAGAGTGATTCATGTGTTTATAAGTTGCTATTAATTTGTAAGGATGGTTTTACAATTATATCAAAGTATTATACTAACAAAAATTCAAGTGTCCTATTTTATGTTTATCTAATTTATTTTACCTACTAATGCTAGATTATATTGTGTTACTTTCAGTTCTGTATCAGCCTTTTTCATTTCCTATAAGTCTTTAGATTTCAAATATATGAAAACCTGTTACTTATATATATTTGTAGAAATCAAAATACAACAACAAAACGGTGGACATCTGTTTCTGACACTTAATATTTTACCATATTTCTGTAAAAGTTTCTTGTTCTAGTAAAAAAGCAATTATACTTACACACTGTAAAACATCTCAGAACATGAGTCTTTGAGCCGTTGGAATGATAATAAGATACAAATAAAATAGTTGCCCCAAAACATATACAGAAAAACCCAGAACAACAAGACCAAACAAAACTGCATGATCTAAGGATCTAACACCTTCATGCCTTTTGCAAATTGGAAGGAGACCAAGTGGTGGACAATGGATGAGGGAAGCGGGAAAGGGAAGAGTAAAGTATTATGGTGAGCTCTGTACTTGAATCAATTCCCCGTGAGCAATGTAAATGTTATGAACTGGAAACGTGTACTAATAAAAAGTAAAAATAAAACTTCCTCTTGAATGTTGTGGGATGTAGTTACTCAAAGACACTTAAATCTGAGAGATACTAGACTTTAAGTGTGTTTCTCAAAACTTAATTGTCAAATGCTGTTTCACTTATTTAGACAAGGTCTGTTACTTAACAAAATAGAACATTCTAGTGTTAAGTAAACTTTTTGGGATGGAAAGATAGCTCAGGGGCACAAGTGCCTGCCTGGCAAATGCAAGGTCCTAAGTTTGATCCCTGGTGCTGCAAAATAAATAAAGACACAAACAAACTTGTCAGGTTTTACATTGTTGTCAAATTAATGATAGTAGTGCAAGGGCTATTATCATAGCCCCAATGTTCTATGACTTAAGCATTCTTCCTAAATCTTATAGCAAGTTTAAGATTTTAGGCATTTTGAAGTTATGCTTTGACATTAAAAATACTCTATGGAAGACAACATAAATTTTTATGATGTGTTTTTAGGCATTGATTTGAAAAGAAGTCTTTTACATGGCTGTTTCATCTAGATGTGTATGTTTATAGTATGTTATTTTGAAGCTGTAGTGATGAATATGTTCCATTTATTACCTAAAGATACCCTTAGTAACAGAAATTTGCATGTTTCAGCAACAGCACAATAAAGCTTGGAGAGTCTGTGGCAGCTAAGATCAGAGCCAAGATAAATCAAGTCTCTTCACAAACTTAGAGCCAAGAATTGATGTGCACTGAAAAATATACAAATGCTTTGGAAAAGGTCATATTTTATTACACAAAATAGAAACATTTTGATGTTGTACACTGAAAAACTGCAAGTGTTCTTATTTGACAAGAAAATAACTCCTTCTTCACTTTCCATTGAACCACATAGATTGTCATTGTTAGAGTTGAATAACACTGTCTCAGGTACAGCCAAAATAAAATACAGTCAACAAGAGAATAATGATATGTAAATCCCCAGATTTAGATGTTTATTGCTGAAAATTAATTTTCCACGTGTATAGAATGTAAGACTTTAATCTGCTTGGGGCTAATCATGTACCTAAATCACCTTAGATTTCTGGAGGTTTCGATTAGATCTAGGGAGTGATGTGTATGTTTGTGTGTGTGTGTGTGTTTTGTGTAATTGTGTGTTTAGTTTCCAATCATTTATTAGAAAATGATTCTAATATTACATTTATTTACTTTTTTTATTTTTTTGTCTTTTTGAGATAGGGTCTCACTATGCAGTTGAGGCTGGCCTTGAGCTCACTTTTGTAGCCCAGTCTGGTCACGAACTCACATTGATCCTCCCACCTCAGCCCCCCAAGTGCTGGGATTACAGGCGTGTGCCACCACAATATTACACTTTTAAATTACAAATTTTTGAACCAATAACAGATTTCCATATAATAATCCAGGTATTCTCTTTCTTTTATATAATCTATGTATCTAAACAGGATAGTTTGGACGACTGTACTGTGGATTTCTGCTGATGTATGGAAAAGAACAGATAATACTTAATTTTTTGTCTCATTTTTCTCCTATTAATTTCTTATATTTTTTTTCTTTCTCCTAATTTTGCATGCATATATCTGGTAATACGAATAACTGGTTGAAAGACAATGCTATGCTTTGAAACAAATACTGTGAAATTCACATTACTCTGTTAAGTGAAATCTGAATGTCCTGTAATTTTTTCTGTTTTAACACTATTCTGTACTCTCTTTATAAAATTAGAAAAATGGAAACTAAGTATGATACAGATGTGAATAGAGGACCTGGCACAGCAGTCATTTACACTCATTGACAGATACAAGCATTTGAATTTGAACTGTTTCTTAGACCAATTCAATGAATTATTACCTTCTTTGCTGCATTACAACAAAGTATCAGAAATATCGTGAAGTATTGTAAAAAGTGAACTTAGAAAGCAGCTGAATATGTGCGTGTCCAAAAGCAGCAAAATTTTTAATTTTCATGTTTTTAAGCTCAAATGAGAAAATCTTAGCACTTCCTTTGGCCTCATGGAATGTCAATTGATGCATGAGTCATTTTGCAAAGTCTAACATGTGATTTCAAGATTAATAAACTATTTCCAAGTACCTTTTCTCTAATAGATGAAACTGTTGCATTGTTAAATTAATGGTTATTATACCACCAAAGTTGTTTATTATAGTTGACTGTGAGCTATAATTTAAAGGATAAAGGACTACCAAAGGAAGACAATAGAGTGGAGACATCATATTTAATTTTGGTGATAGATTTTCGTTTTTAAATTCTTGGAACTGGACCAATGAGATAGCTCAGCGGACTCAGTGCCTGCTTAAGGAAGCTTAGGCGAGCATAGCAACCTCGGTTCAATCCCTGGCACCTGATACCACCCCAGCCTTGCCCCCAGGCTGAGCTAAGCCGGCAGTTGAGCCCAGACATGGTGGAGCACATTTATGTTCCCAGCGGTGGGGAGGCTGAAAGCAGGAGGATCACCAGGAGCCCAAGGTGCATAGTGAGACCCTGTAACAACCAAATACATTAAAAAACAAAGCAACAACAAAAATATTTGAACTAAACAGTCACAGGGTAGTCAGGTAGCATTGTACCAATCTTACTTTGGAGCAGTTAACATGTTAAACTACTTTTCTGGAAGACGTTCCAATACTCATGCCAGATGTCTTCAAGTTTGACTTTGTAGACAATGTTACATGGCATTCAACTTTCTTTATCCCTTATTTTGAACACAGCAAGAAAGAAGAAATTTCAGTCTGAGTGCAGAGAATGAGTTAGGATTTTACTGCCAATATAGATTTCTCAGAATTGCAACAATTAGCATATCACTGAATCAAAAAGGAAATGTCTTTTTTCCCTTTTGCCCTCTCATTTTATTTCTCTTCCTTTCCTTTCTTTCTTCTATGTGAGACTTATAAACTTATATGAAAGTCTAATCCTCAATCTTTAGGCAAATGCTCATAAAACATAGCATGAAACTAAAAAGTATAAGTACATAATTTATACATATTTTAAAATTAAATATACAAAGTTTTCTAAGAAATAATATTGGTTATTTTAGATGAATTAGTTTTGTGACAAGAATAGAACCTACATAAACATTTAAACTAGACAGTATTTCACTGTCAGCTTTAAGATAATAATGGAGAACATAACGTTAGGAGTCACAGTCTGCTTGACTTTAATCCTTTTAGACATTGCAACCATTTGATTAAGTGCCACAAAAGCTCCCCCCCTCTATACACTCAAAGTGTCATCTGTCATAGCCTAGCTGTCACAGCCATAAAATATGACTGTCTAATGATATTAGAGGCAAGAAATATGATGTTAAGTTTGGCATTTCAGATCACAATCACTCCTTACAGTAAAGCATGTAGAAGAGTCTCTGTGTACATAATAACAGCATCAGTTAAGTACATGGAAAAGGCAGGTATAGAGGAAAATAAGCAAAATTATTAAATTATCTTGCTTTTCTGATATATAATATGGAACATCATCAGAATGAATATATTATTGCATTGTACTGACTTCTTTGAAAACTACCGTCAATTTATTCTACACTTTTAAAAGTTCCGCAATTTGAGTTAAATCAACTGATCTTAATACTTGTAATGGTTTAAATGGCTTAAATTAATATTGTATTTGCCTTGGCTATTATTTGGTCTTTGTAAGTATCCTAAATGTACTAAAAGTGTCAAATAAATATGAAATATAGTCTCACATGCTTTTTCAAGAATATAAAATTCAGCTGTATGATTAACCACATTATTAGACTTTCTTTATTTTTAAAGCCATGCTTGGACTACTTAAAAGAAATACTCATAAACTAAGTGAAAAAATACACGTGAAGCACCTAGAAAAAATGCTTGATATGTAGTGAACACTCACTAAACAGCCAATGTGTTTATCACTAGGAATATTGTCAGAAGGATGTAGGAAATCTATTTATGTTTCTATGCAATGCTATGGTTTACATCAGTAATTTTGAAAATTGGTTCATTGTGTTTGAAAAATTAAACAACTTTCAGAGAATGCAAGGAAGTACAATGAAATAAATTGATCAGATAGAGTGCTCCCAGGAATCATTGCTTTGATTCGGGCAGGTAGGAGGCTTGAGAGATCTGTGAGATAAGACCAGGACGAAGCATTGAAACAGGATCAGTCCCCAGGCCCATGTGGAGAATGCGACACATTGAATTAAAGAAGTTGGTCAAAATTTTATGTGTGCAGAAAGTAACATAAACACTGAACACACCACTAGTCAGAAAGGTGTAAAAAACTCAGGCACTTTTGGTCTGCCCTCTAAAAAGACATGTACAAGGGGAGAAACTGGAAAAAAGTTAAGTGTCCAGTATAAATTTGACAAACTGGAAAACAAAACAAACAAACAAACAAACAAAAAACGTACAAAAGTGAACATAGCTTTGTGAAATGGTGGTGTGAGGATATCCTTGAGCAGTTTTCAAAAATAAAACAGCCATAACTCAAGAAAATTATTTTTAAAAACTAACTTTTTAAATCACTGGAAATTATCCTAAAGGCATTAATTGAATGGAGAAACATTTATTCAAGAAAATTTATGTACCTACAGTCTGTGCTTTTCATTCAATAACTGATGTAATGGTATAGGGTTTTGCAAGGGGGACAATACAATACAGGACACATATTTTATATTATTTATAATTAATCACCCAGAGTCTTATACATAGAGCATGAAAAATCTGTGTATACTCTAAATACCAAAGAAATCAATCAGCTGAGGACCTTGATCCTAATAAAATGTCCTGCATGCATCCAGCTAAAGGTCTAGAACCCATAGTAATGTCTACCACAAGTCTTATTGGAGGCCTAGAGCCATGACATTGTCTCATGCTTGCTTCCAGTGTCTGTGTTAGCCAGGCCCAAATGTCGGTGTTCGAATCTAGCTAGTGCATGCCAGAGTGGTGAAGGACCTGTGCTAGCCAGCTGAGAGACCTGCTCTGGACCACAAAACAGCATTGTGCGCCATCTTTCCCTCCAGAGCCAAGAAGAGATGTTCAAGTTGAGGACAGAGCTCCTCCAAATGAACCCCAGACATCCTCAACAACAAGGATGTCCTGAGTGCTTCCTCTGGGGAGAACACCCATGTTCACTTGGAAACACAGCATGACAAGGGCCCCCAGGAGAACAGCCCGAGAGAACCATCAGCTCCCAACAGCTTCTCCAAAAAGAGCCCCTATCCACTTCTCCTCCTTGTCTCCAGGTCTACACCTTATGCTGCTGACAACGGGTCCTCGGGTGGGCCTTCCACAGGCAGCGCCACCCTCGTTCAGTTCAGCAGACTGTAACAAGTTGGCTGCAGCTTGGCAAGTTAACACAGCTGACTTGCTTTCCTCTTTCCTCCTACAGATCAGGATGACGAAGGCTCGCTGTGGGCAGCCACAGCCAGACAGTGGACCTCACTCTTGTCACAGGTCCCAGTTGTAGGTTAAAACTTCTACTGGAGAAGGGAAAACTGCGGGCATTCCTTATTCCTCCAACTCAGGATGATGATGCAAAATATATGCTAGGCAACCAGGCTCAAGATATCTTAGATGCCCTGCCACACCTGTGCCCATTTGGACAAGTGGAAACACTCATCCTGACAGGGCAGTCCAAAAATAATATAATGCTTTATCTCGCCCCTAAAAATGGAGCGTGGTTCATTTGGAAAAAAATTGGGAAAATTTACAACCCTGATAGAATTATTGAATATAACATGCCAATCATTTAACAATTAGTGAACCTAGCTGGTTATGACAGCTCTAGAGATTTACTGTCCAAAACTTAATAGCAACAACAGGGAAATAGATTTAAAAAAAAAAAAAAGTCAGTTAAAGCTACATTTGTTTTTGTGTGGGCTCAGGGTAGACCTTCCTCATTCCCAAGACTGCAGTACAATATTACCAGTTGTGTGCATGAGGAGACGTGACCTCATGCCACCGATTAAAAATGGAGGCAAGCAGTAAGCACTGAGGGTGGACACTGAAGATTCAGAAGTAGTACAGTGAATTACCTAAAGCGGAGCTTTCAGAGAAGACAGGACTTCCTACAAAGAAACAGAAGAGCATCAGCCACATACCCGATGGAATGCAGCCACCGATGTGGAGCTCCGTGAGGCAGGCACACTTGAGCCCAAGAGTCTGAGGCAAGTCTGCAAACATGTGAGGGTCCAAAAGGAGAATGTGAACAACACACGTGAAAAATGGAGTTAGCAGAAATTGTCTACTCAAAGATTCAGAATTGCAGGGCTGGTGAGATAGCTCAACAGACTAAGCACCTACTTAGGCAAATGCAAGGGCCATGGTTTGATCTCCAGGACCACATAACCAGGGTGCACTGAGCCAATCACTGAGTCTAGGCATGGTGGCACACACCTGTAATTCCGGAGCTGGAAAGGCTGAAAACCAGAGGCTTGCCATGAGTCCAAGCTGTGCAGTGAGACCCTGTA
This sequence comes from Myocastor coypus, assembly GCA_004027025.1. NCBI lineage: Eukaryota > Metazoa > Chordata > Mammalia > Rodentia > Myocastoridae > Myocastor > Myocastor coypus. The sequence continues at coordinate 136,179 of PVJA010000803.1, read as the reverse complement.
ACAAGCAAATACAATTTTAGAAAAAATTCAGAATTACAATGACAATTTCTTTAAAGAAATAGAGCTATATTTTTCCAAAGAGTTAAAGGAAACTATGACAGCAATGTATTATACAGTAGTTAACATAATGCAAGGGACAGCAGTTATTTCAAAAATAAATGAATGAAATTCTAGAATGGAAACTACCATAGCCAAAGTGCTATGGTAGCACTTTGAAAAACCTTTTGAAAAGCTTGTAAAGGCTCTTCAGTGAGTTTGAGTTGGTACAGAAAAAAAATCAGTGAATGTCAAGATAGATTCATAAAGATCATGCAGTATGAAGAATAGAAGCAAAAGGAAAAAGAAGCAGAATCACAGAGAAATATGAACAAATGGAGTGAACAGGTATCTTCATGATGAAAGGAACATGAAGGAAAGGCAGAGATAATTCCATAGAAAAAACAATGACATAGGGGACGTCCCAAATTTCATGACATGAATTACTCTACACACCGTACAGTCACAATGAATTCCATCAGGATAAATATCATGAGATCTTCAACCGAACATATGAGCAAAATGTTAAAGGGTAAGGACCAGGAGAAGAACTTTAAAAGCAGCGTACAAAACCTGACTTGTCAGGTACACAAGAATTTCAATAATAAATTTTTTCAATATCAGGAATAGAGGTCTAAAACCGGTTGTATGGCATATTCAAAGCACTGTAACAAAAAATATGTACAACTGAGAGTCACTTACGTAGCATAGACGAGAGTGAAAAATTCCCACAAGTTTTAAAAAAGCATACTGCATACATGTATTGAATAGCATGTCTCTCATTTATAGCATGTATAATGAAATGTTAATTGAATGTATATCATGAAATATGAATACTCATAATATTTTAATGAGAGAGTGTTTTGCTAGCAAACCATTACAGATGAAATACACAAGCATTTTAGGCTGAAAGCAATTAAAAGGGAATAATTCCAATGCATACACAAAAGAACACCAGTAAGGAAAGACATGAAGGATTTTATAATTGCGTATTACCAGTTTTTTCTATACTATTATTTTCTTTAAGAAAAATATGCTGCTAGCTGGGCATGGTGGCTCACGCCTGTAATCCCAGCACTCGGGAGGCTGAGGCAGGAGGATCGGTGCGAGTTCGAGACCAGCCTGGGCTACGAAAGTGAGCTCAAGGCCAGACTGAACTGCATAGCGAGACCCTGTCTCAAAAAGACAAAAAAGAAAAAAAATAAAAAAAGAAAAATATGCTGGTTACAAAAGTATAGCACTTTTGGGGATGGCCAGATAGCCAGATAGCTCAACAAACTAAAGTGCCTGCTTAGGTAGCTCAGAGAAAAAGTTCGATCCCAGCATGCCCTGACAGGCCTGCCCCTGGGGCCAGTTAAGAGGGTGATTGAGACTGGACATGGTGGCACGCACCTGTAATCTTAATGCTTAGGAGGCTGACATCAGAAGAATCACTATGAGTCCAACCTGTATAGTGAAACCCTGGAGACCCTGTACTAAATGCATGTTCTAAAAAGTGTAGCACCTTTATAATGCTCACACATTAATTTAAGTTAAAATTTATTCCACTGTACTGATATCTTCTTGGATAAAAAGCACAGCATTGTTCCTGGTTCCACCTATTCTGGACCATCACGGTAATACCAAAGGACTAATGCTACAGCTCCTGGGAATCTGCCCTCGCTGCCCGTCCTGGCACCAGTCTCCACAGAGAAACTCATGCTGTTTCTGGCTTCTGTAACACACTCGCTTCAAAATGAGAAGTAAGCTCATATGCTTGATTAAGCCTAAAGCATAACAGATGCTTGTCCACTAGCTGTGACTTATGACATACTGAACAAGTGGCATTGTTATCATTTCAGATGTAGACAGCCTACATCTCCTTAAGGCGAACTGCTCGATCTAAATGAACGATTGACAGGCATTGTACTAGACAGTTGTTAAAATGGCATCTGTCTCCTATATTATCTATCTATCTATCTATCTATCTACCTATCTATCTATCTCTATATAATATTATGGAAGATATTACCAGAGTAAATTTCAAGGCTAAAGTTATTTATTTAGGCAATATCTTTCTTGTACGTTTTTTTTTTTTTCTAGTATTAAACGTTTGGTTTACAAGATTACTGCATTATTGCAACGCTGAAAGATATTTATTTGCTTATTTATTTTTATTTATTTATTTATTTTTTGGCAGGACTAGGGTTTGAACTCACAACCTTTCACTTGCCAAGCAGGCACTTATAACACGGAGCTATCTCCCCAGCCCCCTGAAAGATATTTAGAAGGCATCATTTATCTATATTTAAATGAGAAATGCATAAATAATGAACGGAAGAGTAGATAAAAAAGACACTCCAAGCCAACATCTGTCATGCCTGTGATCAGAGATGTTGTACACAGTCACCTCAAAACCCTAGAAAGGCACTTTACCAAACAAGGCTAAAGTCATGCTCAGTAGGTCAGTAAGAATGTGCTAAGCACCAATAAGAAATGGTGCTAATTACAAATTTTCTCTTTAAAAAGACCTCTAGTCACCTGTACTTAATATATTGCCTCCTGTGGGACTTTATCAGAATTATTTTATTTATAAATATTATTTTCAATATATATAATGAAATATTATATATAAATACTATTTTCAATATATATACTCGCTAGATCTTGCATTCTTATGTTTCAAATTTTCTTCTAGATGAAAATTTGTATGAAATATTTTCAGGGTGTAAGCATCTGAGGTAGCATGAGTCTGTTATAGAATCTAGTCTTTTAAGTTACTATATTTCAAAATTTTAACTAATAATTTATAAACAGATACATAGACAAATGTTATGGCAGAAATTGTCATTAGTTTTTTACATATTTAGCAGAGGGTCCACAGGGTCTCACTATATAGATCAGACTTGTAATGATTCTCTTATTTTCAGCCTCCAAAGTGCTGGGATTATAGGTGCCCACCGCCACACCCAGTCTCAGTTGCAATCTGTTGTATGTTGTGATCCGGAGCCGAAAGAAATGACAAGAAGACCCAATGAATGTAGCTTCAGAGGTCTCGCTGAGATCTGTCTCTCTCAAAGTGAGCCCAGAACTCTAGAAGCATCTCCTTTTTATTTAGGTCATACAATAGAAGATTTGCAGGGAGGAGAGGGGATAGTCACCAACGTCTCAAGTAAGGGTGGAGACATCACTCAGGATCAGCTGTTACACCTTTTTAAATCCTAGTTTTCTAAAATCCCAAAGTAACAGATTACAACCCACCCTAAGCTTTGTTTATTGTTCTTCACTTCTTAGATTCTTATCTCTACAGCAGTCTCAGCGCGCCCTAGGGATGGGGCTGGCACTGCAGCACCAGGGATCGAACCCCTGCCTGCTTACATCCACTGAGCTATCTGGCCTGCCCCTTAGGCCTATTTAAACTAAGATACAATTAGGTCAGAGAGATAGCTCTATATTCTAAGTTCCAGCCTGGCAAACAGAGGACTCGACCTCGTTTCCCCATATTGCGTGTCATATGGGCCCCAGGCTGAGCCAGCCACCGAGAACAGGTGTGGTGGCACATGTCCGTGATCCCAACTCTGAGGAGACTGAGACAGGAGGATCACTATGAGTCTGATCTACAAAGTGAGACCCTGTACCAAATACACAAATAAATACATGAGCAAATAGAATAAAAATATTTTTTACAATAAAATAGGTTTAAAATAAAGAAACATCATAAGCATGCATATAATGCTTTATTTTTGCCCTAGACATGAAGTTAATGTTAGAAGCCATGTTGGTCATACAGCAGAGGGAAAATTCAACTGAACAGATCCTTTAAACTAACACCTATGTGCTTCTGTTGGACTGGAAAAAAAAATGTTGCGTCCATACATAAGAAACAAATCAAGCTCCTGTTAACTGCTGTTGTCTCCATTTTTTTTCTCCATTTTCAGTCAGAAAGAGGATGAATTTCACAGAGGGAAGATGATGCATTGTTGGATGTAGATATCGTGCTAGTAGCATTTGCAGGCTCCTGCCCTGAGCCAGTGACAGGGGAAGATTTATATTAATTGGAAAATTAGCTGGAGCGCTTCAGTTCAGCATGGGGAGAGCGAGAGGCGAGCAGCACCCGCACCATGTCTTATCCCGTGTAAACCTAGTGTAAGTGAAGACTTGAAGTGGTACTGACAGGAGTGTGAATTTTCTTTTTTGAGAGCTCCACCTGCCTAAGAGTGGAAGCGTCCCCTGCTGCTGCGCAGGCTGTCCCCATCCAAGGGACAAGCAGCAGCCTCCTCTCCAAAAGGCTGTCAATCCAGGGCTTTGCTGAGCTGCTGAATTCATTTAAAAAAAAAAAAAAGTGCTAAATGAATACATCGCCAAACTCCAACTAATTTAGTTTTGTAAAAGGAAACTTGGCATGCAAACTATCCTGAATAATTATCCGAGCAGTGCAAGCTACACTAACCTACTACGGTGATGATGAGAGAGCTCCAGGATGAGATCTACTCTGCCAGTCAGTTAGCGTTGGTATTAAAAATACAGCTCACCAAGAAATACACCAGATTGACTCCTAAATGGCATAGAACGCGAAAAATAAAAAGCCACTTCAGTGACTCTCATCAGAACAAGCACTGGTACCGTTTCATGTGGTGTGGTTGTGCTTTCTAAAGTATATGTAAGTTGTATGAAGATATTCCAGTGCTTTAAACCAAATAGCTCTGCGCTAGTATTTCTTAATAGATTCACACTGAGTCACAGGAGGAACTTGCTGAAGTGCCCAATTGTCACTTTCGGGTTTTAATTTTGTCCTTTTTCTCTTTTTGCCCAAGCAAATGTTTGCAAAAATGGTTTAACAAGCGTTGTAAGGCACAACAGTTTTCTGTGGTGGCTTTCAGTTTAAAGATTATCCTAAGCCATGTATGTGTCTTCGGAGGATCCAAATGTGCGTCATGTCGCTAGTTCTTATGCATCACACTTTCTGTTTTTCAAAAATCAGCTTGGGAACCCTTTTTCAGTGCTCCTTCAAGTGCCGCTGTTTAACGTCTGCTCATTGGCCGCCGTACAGGGCCCGGTCAAAGATGGGGCGGAGTTAACACCCGTGATCCTTTAGGCCCAACCCGGTGCCTGAGCACCGCACAATAGGACGCATTTGGGTCCTCATTGTGCGTAATTACTAAGGCGTGACAGAGGGATGAAGGAATCGCAGATGCAATCTGCTCCTCAATCTGGGCTGTCTGAGGAGCCTTGCAGCTCCGCAGAGTGTTAATTTCCTGAACATCCCGTGATAAACTAGACAAGGCTCCTTTGACAAGAGGGTTGCCATTCAATGTACTCTTGTCACAGGATTTATTCCGCAGTGTAATAAAACCTTCAGTGCATCCAGAGCTTTAGTTTTCATACGTGAAGAAACTCTGCTTTTTATAAACGGTTAATGTTCTCTTGCCAAGAGGGAAAAATAAAAATGAACTTTTTATAACTTGAAGGAGAAATACTTCTTCCAATTTATAGTAATCTTATTTCATGTAAGCCGTGATCAGTAAAGATCATTTGGAGATTTTTTTCTAATGCCAAAAGTCTAAGGCCGGGTATGGTGACGCACACCTGTAATCCCAGCACTCGGGAGGCTGAAGCAGGAGGATCAGTGCGAGTTCGAGACCAGCCTGGGCTACAAAAGTGAGCCCAAGGCCAACCTGAACTGTATAGTGAGACCCTGTCTCAAAAAGACAAAAAAAAAAAAAATCTAGTCTTCTGCACATGGCATAGATTAGAAGACAACTTTAGCTGTTACAGAGGCAGGGCTGATCAGTTCATAAATATTATGTGTGCTTTTTGTTCCAGGTAACTGAAAATAGTAGACTTATTTCAATTTAAAATGTAAATGCCAGCCAAATAGCTCAGCATTCTGAAGCACCTGCTGAGACAGGCACAGGGACCAGGGCTCAGTCCCCAGCGTGCTGCTCCAGCCCCGTCCCCCACAGCACACCGAACTGCCACTGAGACTGGGCATGGTGATGCGTGCCTGTAATCCCAGTGCTTGGGAGACTGAAAACAGCAGGATCACTACGAGTCTGATCTGTGTAATGACACCCTGTAGACCCTCTACTAAAATACATTAAAAATAAAGAAAGACAATTAATTTAAAATGTACATAAAATGGATGAAATTATTAATTTGAAAAATAAAATTTAATGTTTGAATAGGAGAATTTCAAAGGAAACTACAGGATTTTTCTTTTTTCACCAGCTTTTGACAGATCACCTTTAAAGCAAACGCTGTAGCCGAAACGAGGCAATGAAGCCATCACTGACTCTCTGAATTTACTTGAATGAGAGAAAAACAACTGCCGTATCACATGATACAATATACCCATTTTACCTTTCAGTTGGAAATAGCAGATTTGGGCTCTGCAAAGTAACCCATCACCTCAGGAGTGAAAAGTCAGGTTTCCTGGCACACTGTGGACCTTTGGACCTCGGCCCCTTAGAGATTACTATCTTATTTGACACTTCAGGAGTCTCAGAAATCAGCCTGACAGCTGAGAGCATGGGTCTTCAGCCTAAGTCTTCTGGAAAGATGACATCAAATGCAGAGATAGTTTGGCATATGCTTCTTCTTGATTCTTTAGCTTTTGGTTCCACTGGGATACTGAGGAGCCTATATACTTCAGCTGTGTAGGAGTCATGTCTTTCTAAGTCTCTTACAATGGCTTAAAAGTCATTCAAACATCTCTGTCTCTACTGTACAGGTAGGAACCCAAACAGATCAAACCAGGAACAACCCAGCTCAAACCGCATATGTGTTCCATGTGGACAGAGGTAGCAGCCCATTTGGACTAAGATCTTTCTAAGACAGAAGTTAGGAGTCTTAAACTGAGATGATGCACAACCAAATAATTAGGCTCTTACAGTTTATAAGTTTAGTTGGACTCTTAAAGTGGGCGCTTCTCAAGGCTTCTCAAACTGTTTTGTTGAAACCAGAACTGACAGTTCTTTCCCTAAGAGTCTGCATCAAGGTTGATGCCCACCCACCCACCTAGATATCTAACCTATGTATTTTCTGTATCTTTGAGAATCACAGCCTAAGAAACAGCACAACACATTGTTCCTAAAATGCACAAATGCACAAGCACAAATGATTTCAGGAATTGCTGAGTGTCACCACTAATTTCAGACCACAGCACAGTACTCAGTATGGATTGCACTCAGCTGTCCTCTAAGGGAATATCTACAGGAGCTCATGGTGGTAATTATGTAGCTCCATTACAGAGAACTATTTGCTGTTTACTGAGTCTTTGTTCGTTTGTTTGTTTGTTTGTTTGTTTCTTTGTTTCTTTTGTTTGTTTCTTTCTTTCTTTCTTTCTTCCTTCCTTCCTTCCTTCCATCCGTCCATCTTTCCTTCCTTCCATCCTTCCTTTCTCTTTCCTTCCTTCCTTCCTTCCTACCTTCCTTCCTTCCTTCCTTTCTTCCTCCTCTTTCTTTCTTTCTTTCTTTCTTTCTTTCTTTCTATGTATTTAGCACATAGGGTCTCACTACTACATCAGGCTGTAGTGATCCTCCTGCTCTCAGCTTGCCAGGTGTGCACACCACGCCCAGTCTCAGTCACCATCTCAGCGTGCCACAGGGACGTAGCCAGCATGGCATACTGGGGATCAAACTCTGGCTACTGTGCTCTGCCTAAACAGGCACTTTACTCTGCTGAGCTGTCTGGCCAGCCCTATTCTGGTTTTCAAAGCCAGCATTTTCAAACATCTGTCCCATACATCGGCATTCCACCCTCTCTTCTGTGTATCTCGTTATAAAATCTCCCTTTGCCCTGTCTTAGAAGGACACATAGGATTGCTTGCAAGGACACCCAGATTAAATGCAGTTATATATGTCCTCATAACAAGGAAATAGTGGAGGTCCATGGAAGAAGGTGGAGCTGGAGCTGGCCCAGACAGAACAGCCTCTCTATTTCAAGATCCTTAACTACATCTGTTGTTTTGTGTACATAATATGGTTGTATGGGTTCTGGAGATTAGAGCATGTGGGCCAGTTTTAAACCTATACAAAGAGAAGGCAGGAAGAAAGCAATATTCTAATAAGAAGATCAGTCTAGTATCGATAGTGATCATTGGAAATGCCTGAAGTGGAGCAGTAGCTATAAGCTCCAACAGGAATATCTAAGATCAATTGCAAGCAGATGACTTGCTGGGATAGAAAGAGCCTCGATATTCCTAAATTTCCTAAAACTATTACTTTGAAAACAAAGCCTTGTAGAAGCTGAGTTTCAGATAGAGACTAGTATGTCAGACATGACTATGAGAATTTTCATCCTTGCTTAATTGGGAAAAGGAGTTGGAAAATGTATTTCAGCTAATTCTACCTAAACAAGAGAGTAGAGTGTTACCCCTGGATAGCAATGAGTGACTGTGTGGTCCATCGGATTTCAACCACATTAAGTCTTCATTATTTCCGTTCCATTCTTTGAAGATGATTCACTCATTTCTGGGAGCCATTTTACCTAACTTTGTGCTATCTTGCCGGGCCTGGTGGCGCATGCCTATGATGTCAGCACTTGAGAGGCTGAAGCAGGAGGATTGGTGTGAGTTTGAGACCAGCGTGTGTTAAAAAATGTGAGCTCAAGGCCAGCTTGAACTGCATAGCGATACCCTGTCTGAAAAAGACAAAAAAAAAAAAAAAAACTTCTTTGCCATGACATTTGACCAGAATATCTTCTGTTTAAGCGGACTGTGTTAACACGTTTTTACCTGAACATAAAATGGCTGCAGACCTAGTGCAGTAGTAATTCCCACGTTCCTCCATTTGTAGCTTTAACCCACTACATCTCAATCTTCAAATCTGATGAGTCTTTCTATTTTCATAAGGGTACATTTTACTGTGAGAGGAAAGAAGGAACTCTGACAAACTGACTTCAGAATTACAGAGGTACTTTGCATAAACGATATTATCTGCATTCCACTACACCTGAATTTCAGGCTTTCTTTGTTCAATAGTGAAGACCATGTCAGAATTTACTATGAGGCAGAAATAGATTGCCATTTATGACCCACTTGGATTGTACTAAGGGAAGAATCGCTGTGGAGCTCTATGCAAATAGGATTCAGTGTTGATTATAGCTCACGTGTTCCGAAATTTCCAGATTCATGGATACCCCAAAAGCCCCCAGATGAAAAGGCCATTCTTTGTTTGTAATGAGGAATCTGGCCAGATGAGATCTGCTAGGCTTTCTATCAGGAAGGATTAGAGTTGCTTCTCTTCAAGAATGAAGTTGAACAAATAGAGATTGTGAATTCTTCTGGAGCCTGGACATTCAGTGTGCGGCAAGCGCGTGCCTGGCTTTCCAAGTGAGGGGGAAAGGAGGTCTGTGAAACAACCTCGCAAAAGGCCTCGAGTAATTCTCCCAAAATGTGAGACACTAGTGTGTGAAGCTCGCCGAGAAAAGTTCAAAGCTTGGAACCCAAGCTTCCCGAGGGCATGAGGATAAAGACTGCACAGACTGGAAGCTGTGCTTCCTCTGTTCACCAGAGAGAGTTCAGAGTTTGCCCGCCGACAAAGTCAGTCTGTCTGAGTGAGCCAATTTGATTCTCTCTTTTCCTCCACAGGACAGCCTGGGTTTGTAAACAGATCTGTAAACCAAGAGTTTATTTTAGGTCAATGTTGAATATCATAGAAGTCCTTAGCGTGTTGGATTGAAATAAGATTATTTAAACTGATTTTAGGAAGGGAATCAAGTGGGATGTGCTGCAGAGATGTCCCCGTGATCTGTACCACACCTAGTTCACATGTTTCAAAAAAAATATTTCTGAATAATTGCAAGGTATTTCCTGGAAGTTCATTCTTTGATTTTGACACGATGATTAAATGATTTTAAGCAATATTAATAATTTGCCTCAGCACAGCATAATCTGAGTATTATAAGTCAAATAAAAAATTACATAGTTACAAAATGCTTGGTATCCCATAATATTTTCTCGATTCTGATTTTCTGCTGGCCCGCCCAAGATCCTTATGCTCATGTCATTGCTCCAGTAAATCTTTGTCACTGGCTGGTGCTAAATGCCTATTCCTGTTGGTGTCCCGTGAAACACTACAGGGAATTATTTCAAAAGTTACTATTCATTCAAAATTTCTTTATTTTTTCCCAGTTACATATCATATTATTGCTTTTGATTCATAAATACAAATAATCTATACTTCCATGGTAATACTTAATCTGCTGTGATTTATAAATATATAATGCTTTGCTAGATTTTTACTTCTGTTTGGCAAACAATTGTGAAATGCCTACTGTGTGCCAAGAATTGTGAAATGCCTACTGTGTGCCAAGAACTGTGCTGCACTTCGAGAGTAAAGAGAAAAAGCATAAGCATTTTGTCAGATAGTTAAGAGAAAATAGGTCTTTAAAAATAATTTTCAAGTACTCCGTGGAACACAAACATGAATCTGTTGAAACTTTTACTCCCGAAAGTGGTCATTGGTATAACATCATACATAATAATATAGGACCAGTGAAAAGCTCTGAATATTCAGTTAAAGACAGTGTCATGGAGCAGAAACAAAATGACTGGCATGAGTTAGACGTGGAAGCTTGTTGGTAGCTGTTCAAAATCTCAATGAGGGTTGGGGAGGTAGCTCTGCCTGCAGTCTCAGCGCCTGCCTGGCAAGTGAATGGACCTGGGTCCCGTCTAATACTGCATGTCATGCTGGCCTAGCACTGCACTGGCCACTGAGAATGGGCACGGTGGCACACGCCTGTAACCCCAGGGCTGGGGAGGCTGAGGAGAATCACTATGAGTCCAAGTTGCATAACGAGACTCTGTGCCAAGTAAATATATGAAAAAAAAAAAAAACTGAATTAAATCTGCTTACCTTATGTGCAATATAAGACCACCACCCAGAAATATTCTGAGATTCTCAATTATCAAAAATACTGCAAATAGTCACAGGTAAATAGATTAAACATACGGAGACTGTTGGAGTGAACTATGTGTGTACGAGCAACACCACGTGCTCACGTATGTGTGTGCATGTACCTTCGACGTTCAGAACGTGACAGTATCCAACAGTGTTGAGGAAATCGAGAGATGACCATAGAGAAAATCAACAATATTTTGGAAAGAACAATCTTTCTTGTGGTAAAAATTCCTCTTATTCAAAACCAAAAGAAGTCTATGTCCAAAAGGGGGTGTAAGAAATCAATAGGGTCGGCTGCGCTTGAGGAGCTGCTGTTTGCTCTGCTACCCTCAGCGTCAAAACAGTGCATGTCCCATGTGTCACCACTGCTATCAGACAGGAAACCCTAGTCAGCATTTAAAAGATGACCTCCCTTAATTTGCTGTGGGAACTTTCCTGAAAACAGAACACAATTCTTTTCCGTATTGGATAATCTCGGGTGTCAAAGCTACTGTTCTCTCTCCCATTTTAATTCCCCTTGCTCTAAAATTTGTTGTTTGAAATTTGAAACTCTTCACTGAAAAATAAACCAGCTTTCTCCTAACCAGGTTCCTATATAAAGACTCCTCTGCCTTTGAACGATGCAGATAAAAAATATCTTCCACTTTGTGTAAAGGCTGAAATTCTTACCACCATATCTACATCACAGCACCTTCCCTGTAGAAATGCTCTGGCCCCCAGCATACTGGCCAGACATGTCCCCAGTGGCAACCTCGGTATTTGTCAATAAAATATAATTTTGATTCAACAAAAATTAAAACTCATTACAAAAAAGGGTAGGAAAGCTTTTAAATATTTTGTTTTATTAAAAAAATGATTTTAAGGGGGCTGGGAAGAAAGCTTCATGGCACAAGTACCTGCCTGGCAAATGCAAGGTCGAGAGTTCAAACCCTGGTCCTGCAATAAATAAATAAATAAATAAATAAATAAATAAATAAATAAAATAATGATTTTAAGGAATCCAATTATAAAGAGTAAAATAAAAGAGAGATAATAGATAAAGAGAAGCAGGAGGTGATGTTTCCCAAAGGAAGGCATTCAAGAGACAGAGGACACAGAAGGGTCAAGATGGGAAGCAGACAGAGAAGGAAGCTCAGGTGACTTGGATATATGCAACTCATACGTGGGATGTCATCCCTGCATATTGCCAACATGTACTAGGAAACATGAAAAATAAGAATAAAAGGATAGCTAATTTAGTTAAGAAATGTTTCTGAAAATAAATTTTCCATGTAATATATATTAAATATAATAGAGACTGACAATTGAACCATGGGAAGATAGACCATTGAAGATTTCTTCTTTTTTATTTTCTTTCAAAATTAAAAGCAGATCCAATTAGCAATTTACTGCTCCAGACACTTTCAAATCTGGAAATGTAAATTTTGTATATATACATGGAAAGAAACTCCAGAACAAAGGTGAAAATATTTTTCTTGTTTTCACAAAGTTTAGCTGGCCATATTAGAAAGACCACGTGATGGTTGGTGCCTAATTATTCCCCCAAAGCTTCGTGCAGCCATGGGGTGAGCACTTGTAGAGCTTGAGATTAACTCATGACTACTGGGTTATAGTTCTTAGTAGTGATGAGATGATGGGTCTGAGTACTGCTGGAATTATGGGTGTGGCCTGAGGTGGATAGCCTGAGACAAGAGAGTCTGAATGTAATATAAGAGAGACAGAGAAACAGACTCTCTCTATTCCCTCTTGGAATTGTTGTTCCACTGCCCTGAGCCAGCTGAGTATGGACTGAAACCTCAGTAACCATGAGCTAAACAAAATTTCCTTCCTTCATTTGGGTGTTGGGTGTTTGTCCCAGCAATGAGAGAAGAGTAACTCAGACAGACCATTTGTGACCTGCATGAAAAAAGTCCTTTGAGAGCTTTAATGAGCGTTGTGTTGCTTTTATATTGCACACAGCAAGATATAGTTGCACAAAAAATGCAACGCTCCATGGCAGTGGTGCTGCCGTCAAGTAGTAGTCCTTTGCCCACAACTTCAACCTATACCAGTTTCTAATGCCAGACTAACTGAATGAATTTTATCTCGGTCCCTTTATAGAGATGCGATGGGCCTCTGCCTCTGAACTCACACTATAGTGTGGATGTTGAGTTGGATGTCAGGAACTCACCATGAGTCAATAAAAACGTGTATTATTCACATGGTAAGGGTTTCTCAGGAACATAGATGGAGAGCCGTTATGGCTTTATGGCCTGTGTCTAGATGCCACCCCCAAAGGTATTCATGGGCGGGGATTTTCAGAGCTGGATGGACCTAGGGTATGTGATACTAGCATTAGGAGTGTGTAGGACTAAATTAAATTAACCTGCTGATCTGTTTAGCACAGTTCTAGATGTGGATAACAGGAAGACCCGCCCTTGGTGTGGGTGGCACCTCCCAAAGGCTGGTAACCTGGATGCGACAAAAGAGAAAGGGAGGCTGGCTGTGTGCTGCCTGCTCCCTCCTGCTTGTCAAGGCATAGACTGTTTCTCTTTTGCAGTGTCCGTCTGCGATGCCACCCTGCCTTGGCAATAGCCAACTAGAGACTGAAAACTCTGCAAACTGCACAGTGAAATAAGTCCTTGTTCCATTAACTTTTGGTGTTGGGTATTTTTGTCTCAGTAACAAGGAGAGTCAGTAACAGAAGGACAAAAGTTGACTGTACGATTTCTACAGTAAACAAGAAGTGGGAATATGCTTCCTTTGCATACGCTGGGCTTCGTATGATGGAAAACCCCTGCCATTACCGAGAGAGGCATCATGGACTTTCTTACTAGGATGCCCACATGCAAAGCAGAAAGGAAAAGCAGAGCACTGGGCCCTGAAAGCTACCCAGCGACAAGCAGAGCAAATGGAACGTGACTCTTCATTGCAATTCATCCTTGTGTTAGACTAGAGGGTGAAATGTGTGTTTTAGCTGACTGACTTGAACTTGTTTAAATAAGCCAATGCTGTGCTCTCAGCCTACTGCCTGAGGCTGGAAAGGTAAGTGAGTGGGAAAGGGAAATTGAATATATTTTTCAAGAAACTAGTATTGTGTAACTTTGTGTGTTTGGTATAGGGTGTCACCACACAGCTCAGACTCGCAGTGATCCTCCTGTATTCAGCCTCCCCTGTCTGGGTTTACAGAGCTTTGGAGTGAAAAGACTGCTCTAGACGTTATCAGTAAAGTTGAAAACTGAAGTAAGTACAAAGAACATCAGCAGGTCTTTGTATCGTGATGGTAGCATATGTGGAATGTGTGATAATTTGATTCACTTTCTGTGTGTTTGGGAAGTATAATGTCATCAAAGTTCTTTTGAATGGAACGGAGAAGTTCAGATGTGTCATTTTTGTCATAGCTACTTTCAAACTTGACGGCCAATTACTGCTAATAACTGAGAGGCTTTGAAAATAATACAGATAAGGACAATGTTGGTCAGGGTTGTGATGGCAATGGATTATGTTGAGTTGAGTGACAGCCAGCTAAATTGGACCAGCATAGTTCTGGGTGTGGCTTAGGGGAAGCTCTGGTCTTTGCCTTTACTATGGACACCATCTTCAGACTTCTCCTGTTGACTCTTGGACCTCCTGATAGAGACTCCCATGGGACCTAGAGTGACCTCCAGGCCTTCAGCTGGACCCTTCAGAATTCCAGCGAGTGGAGAGAACTTATGTGTTCTTCCACGTCTGATTCTGTGTGGAATATTGTAAACCAACTGTGTAAATTCTTACCTACTTGTAAGACTTGAATTAAATCCTTTTCTCTAGAAAGCATTAACTGACACTGCGTAAGCAATGCATGGATCATTCTTAAAGCCCGGCCTATTGTGCTGGTGTTTGGCTCCCATTACCAGTCAGAGAAACACCAGAAAGGGCAACAAAGGAGGACTTCACCACCTCTGCGACAATGGGGTTGTGGTTCTGGAATTCTGTATCAGTTTCCTTCCCTCAACTCAATTGTGTGGCCAAAGGGTTTAAGACAGAGGCATCCTCCTGTAGGAATTGTGATATCCAGAAAGATAGTAAGAATTAGACAATTATCTTTTCAGCTATAAATCTCAGCGTATTTGCTATGTGCACATTTTCAGTGGTTTCTACAAAGTACATTTGCACAGTGTGGTAGATTTGATCCCATAGAAGTAGTGGTAGATCTGATGGCATAGCAGGAAAAGAAAATGAATTAAAATAAGTAAACACAGTAACACGCAACATGCTGTTTGTCAGCTGGCCTGCTGCATGCTGCCTTTCCATACCTTTAACCTATGGTGTTCAAAACATTGAATCCATGCTTGTGATGTGATTTAGAGTGCTCCTTCCTCTCACTAGGGCCACAGGGCTCGGTGGCTGATTTCCCAAATCTATCCCTTTAGCCTTACCCTTTCAGTGGACACAGATTCCTTCTATTTCCTGGATCTGCATCTCTGTGCACAGCCAGTTTCTCTTACTCTGACAATCACTCTGCCCAAATGTCGAGTATCCTGGAAATGGCGAGGGTGTAACATGCATCAAAAGTGGTCCCTATCCAAAGTCTTGTAGGAATCAATATTGAAGCAGCCCATGTTCCTGAGTTCGTAGACAAAGTAACTATGCAGCGTGTGTTTTATCTTAACTGCCCAACTTTTCCCAGTGGGAGGAAGCTCCATTTGCTTCCAGTAATCACCAGCTATGCCTTGGACCCTTCATCAGCTGTTCTCATCACTGACTCTATTCTCTACTCGCCAATCCTGTCTCCTACTAAGCACAATGAACGACGTGTGTTCACATCCATCATTTATACACTTGGAACACAAACTAAATAAGATAAACATCAACATTTATGTTGGCTTGCAGAGCAATTAGGAAAGAACCAAAGTATTATGTACAGTCACTTGGCTTTCTGAGGAACAATGAAAATTCTTGGATTTTACCTATGTGCAAGCTACATTTTCCTACTGAATACTTCGTAGTCCTTTGGGGAAGACACCAGACTCTGGCTTTAGAGATAAAGAACTCCATGACACATAGTAAAACAGGCATAGTGAGCTTCATGATCATAGCAGTCCTGACCTCACAAAGGCCATATACTGTAAGGGGTCCTGTAGATGCCATGAATTAGCGTGATAATCAAGACCTCTCATTTTTTTTTTCATACAGGGAGGTATGAACACAAACACAAGCTAAGAAATGCCTAGGACCTAGTTACGGAAAAATCAAAGCGTTACACCCTTAAACTATCTGGCAAATACCCACAGGTACCTCGGGGCTTATAGCAAATTGCCCCTCCCAAAATGCATCCTTCTTTGGTTTGTATTATTTTTTCTTCTTGTTGCACCATTGCTAGTGAGGTAGAATCAAATTAAAGCTATCCTTGAATCCCCATTTTTGCTCCTTCCAACACAGAACAATGTCTTTCTGTTCTGTATTTCTTTCATATTTTTCCTAACTTGAAGGCACAAGTGGTTAACTATAGATAATAAAATATAGTGAGCTTGGAGCCAGTGAGATAGCTCAGTAGGCTAAAGCACCTGCTTAGTCAAGCTTAGACAAAGCCAGTGACCCAGGTTACCCCAACACTGCAGTGACTGGAAACAAGAGGGGTCACTATGTGTGTGAGCTATGTAGTGAGATCCTGTAGCAATCGAATACATAACAGGCAACAGTCACAGCTTGGAATATTCCTCACTTTTCACAGGGCCACGACAACTGCTGAGCTGTACAGTGATAGAGAAGGTACAATCAAAGAGAGGGGAACCCATGGGGAAAGGCTTTACTGCGTGCTTGTATCCAGTGAGAGTCAGCAGAGCAAGAGGGGCCCGAAGGAAGGACATTGCAAGAGTGAGATTGGAAATACAATGACCATCATATAGGAGGGACCTGGAACCATTTTGTTATGGTTTATGTCTAGCTGTCCCTTCGAAGCCTCATGCAATCACGGGGCAGGGACTTCTAGAGTTTCAGACTTGCCTCATGATCCCTGGGATTATGTGTTTTAGTACTGATGGGATTATGGGTTTGAGTACTTCTGGGATGATGGGTGTAGCCTAAGGCAGATAGGCTGAGGCAGAGAGCAAGAATATAATATAGAGAAAGACAGACTCGCGCTGTTGCTCTCTGCTCCCCTGGTTATTTTGTTGCCTCTGTCGTCATTGTTGCTGTTCTGCCTCCATGAACTGTTGCTTTCTGCCATGTGCCATTTAGCCTTGGAGCCAGCCAAATATGGACTGAAACCACCAGTAACTGTGAGCTAAATAAACCTTTCCTTCCTTCATTTTGGACGTCAGGTATTTGTCCCAGAAATGAGTAAAAAGTAACTAAAACACATTTCATGGTTATTTAAAAAATATCAAGAGCACTTTTAGTGTATGATTTCTCTAATGATATAATGATGTAAGACACTATTCCGATGTATCCTTTTTCTTTTTTTTTTTTTTTTTTTTTTTTTTTCAGTACCAGAATCAAACTCGGAACCTTGTACTTGCTAGGCATGTGCTTATTCCACTGAAGTCTCTCCCTGGCCCCTTCCTTATAATATTCTTATCTTTCCACACCCTGCAGAGTCTAGAGTCACAGGTGCTGATGATCAGGGAAAATGAAACCATCTCCCCCTCTGTTACGCACTGATTCTCTAACAGATGGCAGTCTTAGTCCCTACCTAAGTCGGATCTGTCATCACAGGTGAACGAGAAGCGCTGCTTTAATGAAACACTTGCTTTCTATGTCAGAGGTAAAACGTCTTGGACAAGTCTTATGACTGCCATTCAGTTTCTAGCTCTATAAAATGGAAATAATGACTTATATATTTTAGTATACCTGTGTATTTATGTATTTTATATATTTATGCATTCTCTGTAAATTTGGATAACGATTCTAGGATCTTCATGAATAATATTATGACTGAATTAGACAATATATATTTGCATGACCAGGAACCTGGTCCACATTAATCATCCACTGCAAATAGGTACAACCCTGAGGTTTATGTTATTTCCAGCCTTGCAGGTAGCAGAGGCCTGGCCAGGTAGCTCAGCAGACTAAAGTGCTTGCTTAGCCAGGGACATGGCCCAGGAGTTGACCCTGGTGTGCCGTGCCAGCCCCGCCCCAGGGGCGCACTGAGACAGCCATTGAGACTGGGCATGGTGGTGCGAGCCTGTAATTCCAGCACTTGGGAGGCTGAAAAGAGGAGGATCACTGTGAGTGCTATCTGTGTAGTGAGACCCTGTAGACCTTGTCCTAAAACTGTAAAAATACATACATACATACATACATACATAATATGAATGTGATTTAAAAGCACTACATAGTGACAGCAAAGGTTAAACTTTGAGAAGAAAGATTTACAGAATTTAATATCTCAGGAATATCAAAATGGGACAAATGGTCCAATAGCTGATGTTTCTCCAGTGTAGTTTGTTTTCTTTGTAAGTGAAGAAGAGTAAGTACGTGTAAGCGAGGCATAAGCATCCGTAATACTCCTCTTGGCCAAATCCAAACCCAGAAGCCACACAACAGGCCCTACTGGGTAAATGGAGGGCCTCTCCCCTTGCGTGCACTCCGACGCAGTCACAAACAGTGCGGGTGCCAACAGTCACCGCGCTCTCTCTGCAGCTATAGCAATCTCTCTGCTTCCCCTTTGGGGCCCACTTAGTCACTGCTCCTTTTTCTTGGTTCCCGGCAGCCTGGTCACTTTGCCCAGGCTCTGAACCGTGGATCTGCACCACACAACTTGCCCCATGCACACTGGCCTGGAAACTGTGTGGGGTGGCACAGCTTTAACGATTACCCCTGGTAAGACTCGCCTCCACAAAAAAGGATTGGGAATTCCTGACCCACCCCTCCTTTGCTCTCGACGTTCAGTATTAATGTGGTAACATTGCCTCCACAGGATGAAAGCGATCCTCTAATCCAACCCCCTCATTTGACAGATGATAAAATGATCTCACTTTAGTTACTTTGAGATTCGAATGTTTCTCCAGGGAGTTTTGAAGAAAATGTATAAATCACTTCAAGTGGGAGGCTAATTTCTGGAAAGTATCCACCATTGGCTAGGTTCCTTTGCATTTTATTGATTCCTAATAGTTTCATCCAGATCATAAAATTTCTGTATCATTCCCTGAAAGGAAATACCTCTTTACTGGTAATCAGTGAGTATAAAGAGAGACTGCAACATTATCTTTGAACCTAGATATACAGAACCCAATACATAAGATGTGCTTAATTCTCTATAAGAAATCATTAATTTAAATCGTTTAAATCTGTGATCTTCCTATGATTGATTTCTTCTTTCGCTCCTTTGAAATTTACTACATCTTAATGTGTTTGATACTTTACAGTACATAGGTGCATTACATCACATTCAGCTAATAAAAATATATGATGTCAAATAGGGAAATATGTGACTTTACAATATAAGGAATAAGCCATGGATTATTTCTAGCTAGATGGACTAGACCATTGAATGAAAAATAAATTTTGAAAATATCAAGGACTCTGGTAAAAATGGGATGTAGATACATTTGAGATCACTAAATTTTTAATTGTATTGTCCCAAAAGGCCAAATATTTCAAAATATTCACAGATGGTAAAAATATACTAAGTACTGCCTAGGTGTGTGCTATCTGCCGGGATTGCCAAAAGCGAGCATTTAGGCTGCTTAGTAGCTATGTTTTCGTGGTGGAATTCTTGCATCAGTTAACCTGCTCTGGCTAACAACATACTGCAAGGTTCTGGTGTCCACACTTCCCACTGACACTAGTTTAGTTAGGTTATGAGAGCAAAATTACTTTGAATTTTAATTATTGTGTTGTGTAAATCAGCAGATGAAGCATGGGATGGGCGATGCACAACTTTGTTAATCAACTGGCAAGTTATGTCCGGGTCTATGAGAAAAAAAAAAAATGTCTACCCTCTGAAGAAAAGATTGGAAAAGGAAATTGGATTAACTGTGATGAATCAGGTTTTTCTCCTAGCTAATTCCTGGTATTCACTTGGAAGCCTTGCTTTTAGATCAACCTGAGGGAAACTGAAAACTAACCATTAGTGGCTTTGGTGGTATGCATCTGCTCTACACAACGGAGACATTTTCATTTCAATTTACTGCTCTGCCATCATTAGCCACACTTTAATCCTCATTTTCTATTTAGAAAATAGAAACTTCCTTCGATACATGGAAAGAGGATCAATCAAGACACTCTCTCAACATTTTCTCCTTTCTTTTCAATAATATTTCTTTCATGTTTTTGTGTGTGCATCCTTTTGAGACAGAGCCTCACTGTCTAATTCAGTCTGGCCTTCAGCTGATTTTGTAGTACAGGCTGGGCTTGAACTTAGAATGATCCTCCTGCCTCAGCCTTCTGAGTGCTGGGATTACAGGCAGGCACCACCAGGCCCAGCTCCCAAAACTGTATTCACTGTAAGTTTTAATATTGAATTTCAGACTGCAGTTAATATATTAAAAATGTGCAGCAACTATTTCTTAATCCAGCAACAGAACCATCAACAATATAAATCAACAAAATTTATGCTTCGATGGTGTTGTGCACAACAGAACAGAAGTTACTATACATGTTTTAAAATTCTAGTTTATGCCTTTTCTGAGAGACACTTGACTCCATTTAAAAATAATCCATAAGAAGCAAGTTATATCAATACTTCTATGGAAAAATATACACTTGTTAATTTTGTCTTCAGTGTTTTGAGTCTGACCCATAGGCTAAAGAGGGAAGGAAAGCAGTCAGAGAGAGAAACAAAGAAATAGATGATAAAAATGAGAGCCAAAATATAATCAGATAGGTGATAGACAGACAGACAAATAGTAGATATATCAGATAGATACATAGGTAGATAAACATAGAATTAGAGACTCATTTATGACATTGATGTAGACAGTGACATAAAGAGAAATATGTAGACATGTGGTACATAGATATAGAAACTAGCTTTTGGTCACTTATACCATCATGACCCGTTCCGTTTGACTCATTGATTCATGTAAACTGGTTGCTGTTTATATTTCATAGTGTATTTTTGGCCTGAAGAAATATATGGTAGCTGAAGGCTCTTACTACATAGCAATAGGTGCTTTTATGCCTAGAATGAGCCAGAGAAGATACACATGTGCAGTTCTTACTGAAGAACAGAGGCAACAAAACACAGGCAGCCCTTGGCAGAGGACCCCTGCGACTTTCCAAAAAGGCCATTAAAACCACGTCCCAATACAATTTGCAAGAGAGAATGTGCATGCTGATGCTTAGAAATGCTCCAGCTTCAAAGGCGGTGTTCCTTATTTAAGATTAAAATGTGTTTGCAAGGACTATGTAAAAGGGAAGCTGACAAATTGTAGAAATAAACAAACATCTGTCCCTTGAAATGTCCAAAGATTCATACAGTAGTAATTTACATGAAATACACACACAGCCACACATATACACATATACACAAATACACATGAATACATGCGCACTGACATTCACAGCGTCCATGAATACAACTGCATTCACATTGATGCATTTTTCAATTAATTTAAATTGATTAAGATCAGTCCTTAGGTATGTTTTTGGTGGACCACCGTGTTATACACATGTAATCATTTCACTACTCCCTGTTTTTCCCCATATGCAATGTTTGAACTATATCCACCACAGCTGAGAAGTGATAAAGATCAAACTGTTTTTATTGATAGACCAATAAGTTGAATTCGCATTTTAATTGTTGTAAAGGCCTTTCTACCTACCATACAGTTTTAATTTTAACTTATCCATTTCCTTAACATAAAAGAAAATGAAAGGCAGAGTAAAAGTGTAAAAGCCACCCAAATACACGGAAGTATGTTTGAGATGCAGTATATATTTGAGAACGTGTTGACTAGAGTGATGGTCCACACAGGAAGCTGTAGATTCATGGGCCGTGTATGCTTAGCTCCTACATGCTGATACACACTGGAACATGATGACTTGTTCTGTGATCCAAATGGCTTTGGCTCACAGAAGGCTGTTAGGCCTCTAAACTATTCTTGATAGGTTGATGTAATTGCTTGCAATGATAATATAAAACACAAGAGACAAAAAAATAGTAGCAATAACAGTAAACCACGGAATATCTTTAGAAATTATTGCATATTTCTTTGGCATGAAAAAACTAAAATATCTTCCAACCAACTAAAACATTTCTCTATACCGCAACTTGCAATTCTGCTTATTTTTCTTCTGTCTTTCCTATCTACACTATTAAGAAACTCATTGAAATTACCACAATTAAATATTTACATCTCAAGTTTTAACAATATTCCTTTTGTTTCACTCTTAAAGAGCTTAAAACGTATCTAGAAGATCATTCAGTCTGTCTCCAAAGATGCTGATATGCAACCCAAAAGGAGAATAGTAAGAATAAAATTTAAAACTTATAAATAAAATGTTTATAACATACTCTTATAATCTTAAAATAATTCACATGCATTTTAGAAAAAAAGTTAAACATTCTTTGAGCTAAACAAAAATTAACCATTGTTTTAAAGAACACTTATTTTCAAACTATCTGTTGAATATTTACTATTTTGTTCTCACTACTCTAGTAATGAAACAAAATGAATAGCATGAAAAATTATTTTCTTAGAGTTTGTGTCTTGCTGGGTGAGGTAAGAGAAAATTAAAAATTTCAACATTGAGTCTGTAGTTAAAATGAAAGTTTTATGGCACATATGTTTAGGAGATATGAATTCTGCAATAGCAGTTATAAAATAATGCAGGTTGAAGTCAACGGCTAGGCTTGGGTTGCACCATTCTTTGGGGGCCTCACAGATATTCTGCCGCTGCAAATTTGGATCGTGTCCCAGAGCTGCATATTGACAGATCTCTCACTTCTCTCCCCATTATAGTTCAGTCGATTTTG
Organism: Myocastor coypus; assembly: GCA_004027025.1. Classification (NCBI taxonomy): domain Eukaryota; kingdom Metazoa; phylum Chordata; class Mammalia; order Rodentia; family Myocastoridae; genus Myocastor; species Myocastor coypus. The sequence continues at coordinate 113,379 of PVJA010000803.1, read as the reverse complement.
ATAATATACTTTGAGCGAAAAAAAAATTAAAGTAGACTAACCTCAGAAATAATACCATTTCTAAAATTTGTAAATGATTTTCAAAAATAAAATATTGATTCAAAAATCTTTGCTAAATATGTTATAGCTAGTCCTGCTGGGAAATAAGATACCTACAGATTCACTGTAATCTTATTTGATGCCACTTTAAGAATGCAGATATTTATGTGAATTCATTCCTTTGTTTATCTTGAGAAACTTCTTAGCAACCATATAAAACCCAGAAAAAATATTAAAATAAAAACCTTGTTTTGTTTTTACTACAAAAAAAAAAAAAAAAAGATTTTCTGCAATGTAGAAAATCCACATAAATGTCCTCCTTTATTTTCTTTAGCATGTGTTGGCAGTAGTTAAGGATCACATTTCTTGTGAGGAAATGACAGTTCCTTCATCCCCTTTCTTCTTCCTGCCCCTCTCCCTGGATCTCTTGATACTCTTCCCTTTAGAAAAAGTTCCATCTCTTTATTCGCTATTTATCCATCTTTTCTTTTTCTCTAATTTTATAGTTTGAATTTCTCATGGAAGATAAACAAAAGCAATTCTGGACAACAAAGGAAAGGCAAGAGGCATCACAATCTCTTACTTGAAATTATACTACAAAGCTACTATGATAAAATCAGCATGGTAATGGCAAAATATTGACCTGAGGATCAGCAAAACAGATTGGAAGATCCAGATACAACTGTAAGCACACTCAACTGTCTTATCTTTGACAAAGTGGCCAATTATGTTCCCTGGAAGAAAGCTTTTTTAATGAAGGGTGCTGAATAAACTAACTTTCCACATGCTGAAGGCTAAAGTTACATCCATATCTATCATAATAAATAACACTACAATCATAATGGACCAATGATTTAAATATCAAAAGTGAAACACTAAATGTTCCGGAGGAGCAAGTAGGTAGAAATCCGAAAGACATCATGCTACCTGGAGAGTTCATGAACAGAAACCCGACTATTGAAAATACTTCAAGGAATCAACAATTGAGATCTTATCTTTTTGAAAAGTTACTGCACGTCAAAAGGAATCACCAGCAGAGGAAAAGGGAAATTCTGAGTTGCCAAAAACTTTATAGCCAACTCTTCCCCTGACAAAGGGCTTTTATCTAGACAATATAAATTATTTAAAAGTATCAGGCCACTAATGTTCAAAGACCAATAAAAAATGGCGTTTGAGATTGTGTGGCAAGTTACACGTATGTTGAAAAATAGATTTTTTCCAAAGCACATTTTAGTCGTTTATCATCCTGCACCAAAGTGAGAGGAAAAGGAAGAGGAGAGGAATTTAGTAGAATAGACTTACCCCATGTACAGCAACCTGATAACTCCAGTGAATGTAAACACTGTAAGCCACAACATGAATTAATATTAATAATTTCAACTAGAGTAGAAATAGAGAAAGGGGATTCAGAGGAGGAGCAGGGTGGTGGGATGGAAGAGGAAGAGATTTAAGAAATAAATGAACTGTTGAGGTATTCCATGTATAGTATTAAAAATATTTTTAAAATAAATGACAAAGCCATATTATTTTATAAAGTGATATGTGTCTGTCTCCACTCCCGCAAATGACTGTACACTATTTTCCACAGACATTTAGCAATTAAGAAACATAAGCTTCCTCCAGGAATGTTGGCAATTACTCTCAACAAAATGAAAAAAATCACTTAAAATTGCATATATGTACTATATTCTGGTTGGTTCAGTGTCATAAATAAAAATACACTTAAATTTTAATGAATAATATTTGTTATTACTAGAATTTCCATTCTATTTTACCACATCTTCAAAGTTGTAGGACTTTTGCTAATTTCTTTCTTTTTTGTTTTCTGTTTGTTTGTTTGTTTGTTTTAATATTTGTTTTCCAAAAAATCTTATCAGTTAGGAGTGACTACTTCATACAAGAGAAACATGTTGAGAATTCCTGACAGGCTGGGATTTCCTCTTTTTCCTTATTTATATTTCAAACATCGATGAAGTACTCGAAAGCCATAGCAACTGTCTTTCAACTCTGAAGTAAAAAATGCATGCAGGGCCAGCAAGATAGCTCAGCAGACTACGTACCTGCTTAGGCAACCACAGGGGTGGGGCTCAATTCCCGGCACCACATGCTGCACTGACCCCGCCCCCAGGGGCACTGAGACAGCAACAGAGACCAGGTGTGATGGTACATGCCATAACCCCAGTGCTAGAGAGGCTGAAAACAGGAGGATCAGTATGAGTCTGAGCCATGCAGTGAAACCCTGTACCAGAATCTTGAATTTAAAAAGAAAAATGCATGCACATAAGAGCTCTACAAATTATAGGGTAAAAAAAAAAAAAAAAAAAAAAAAAAAAAAAAAAAAAAAAAGAAATAAAACATTTTTATGGTGATGTAAAGCGATAGACCAATGCTTATCCTAGCTATCTCCAGATGGCATGGCAGCAACTTAATACGTTGCAAAACAAATATTGTAATATTCAGGCTTCTGCTATTTATAATTTGGTCCAGTAGTTCAAAAGAAGTAAGTTAATCTCAATTGGCTTTAAAGGAATTTTAAAAGTGAATAATATGATAAACAGAAAACAAAGCCATATGTTTCTCTTTTTGATAGGTGAAGAGTACCTGTATTTTAAAAATAACCATTATATGCACAATGGAATGCAAATATGTCCATTCTATGAGGAAAAATTTGTTTCAAAGCAAGTGTTGAAATTAACTTTTATGCATCATTGAATGAAAATATATTCACTATATGAAGAAAGAAGCACTGCAAAGCATATTTTAGGCATCCTTAAGAGATATATTAAGCAACATTATAATTTTTGTAAGTGAAGAAAAACAATGTAGTTTTATAAAATCCAAGAAAATATCATTTTATAAATTGTAATAAGTCTAAAAGTTTCTTTTGTAGTTAAGCTTTATTAAATATGCCTTCCAGAGTATGGTGGTGCTTTCTATATATTCAGGTTGAAAAATTCTGAATTATTAATTGATAATGTCTTAACTATAATTGTAAGATATTGAGAGAAACTCCTTTACCCCCCCCCCAATTAAACCATTGTCTTAGTTTAAAGATATATAATACAATTGGAATAAACTTAGTAACTGATAAATTTGCTTTGATAGCAACATTTATGCATCTTATAATTCAGAACTGTTCTCCTGTCCATAATATCCATCAGAGAACCAATTAAAAAGAGCCCTGGTTAATCAAACCAGTTGTGTTCAAAACAATAATCAGAAATTTACTGAGATGAAAATGGATTCTCAGCTGAAATTGGTAAGAATGAGAAAACTATTAAAACAAATTCCTAATCATTTTAATTATTTAAGTAAGAAAAAGAAAACAGAAACCTCATTATCAAATGAACAGAGCGTAGGACACCATGGTGGGGGATGATGTATCTACACTTCTTCAAATTCTTTTCTGCCAAATAAACACTTACACATGGAACAAAGAAGCCAGTGCTTTTTCTTTCATCGCTCCACAGTTCTATGCTTTTAATAATGGACATCTGACGTGCTGACGAACAAGCACGTGTTCTGTCATTGTCGTCTGATCTCAGCTGTGCGATAATGGCTTACGAGGATGCTCAGAACGCACATCAAGGGTCTCCTTTGTGGGCAGACAACCAAGGGTGTATTTCCAATTTGCAGCTTGCTGCTGCGTCTTTGCAAGTGCCACATTCGTGTGATATACACTTCCTACTGCGCCACGAATCTTCCAAACTGAGAGGCCAACTGCATGACAGGATGCGAATGGGGACGAAAGATCAGGGTTTCACAAAATTTTGTGAGGAATAAAAGAAACAGTTTGCTTTAGAGGTTTCAATTTCAAGTCTCCAGATATAAAACAATAAAATGTCATCTATTCAAAGCAGAGTATTTCCTATAATATGTACACGCATTCTAGGCCAGGTATACATTTGTGCTAAAAAAGGGTTTCATGTTTTCATAATGAACAAAGAATCAATCATTCTCTGTTTTACTATTCAGAATTAAGACAAAACCAACTACATTTGCAGATTATCTCCAAAATAAACTTTTCTGAATCACAAACTCTACTTTGGGGCAAAATGCATTTTTACAATAACATGAACCTTTTCTACTATGGACATGTGTTTCTTGAGCAATAGCAAAAATTATATTGAAAGCATAAAAGGTAAAATATGGCTTTCAATACAGATATTATTGATATTATTACGAAAATTAGAGAAGATTTACATTAGCATATTAACTTGTCCTCAAATCTCTGGTGATATGTAGTCATTCCTAAATTGTACTTCATAAAAGGACTCCCACTCTTTGATTTTATCAACAATGCACTTTTCTCATTTAAACCAATGCTATTGAGACTAATTTTTTAGAATTGATGATGTTTTTGCAGTTAAAGAGACTTGAATTCTCATATACAAATCATTATCTTTCTTGGAAAAAATATATGTCACAATATTTGCTCTCTTCTTTTACCTTCAAAAACAAAATAAGTTTTCATATGCATATTTAATATTATTCAGACCTTTTAACATTGACAATTATCTCTCAAAATATTGGTCGAAATCAACTTAGGCATCCTGCAGAAGCCCACCATTTTATGGCACTGAGGACCGAATGTGTAAGATCATGCATGCCAGTGAAGTGCTCTGCCACCGAGCTGTGTCCTCAGCAAGTTTTGGAAGTTTTATTTTGCTTTGAAATGAGGTCTCACTAAATTTCCCAGGCAGATCTGAATTTACTATCTTCCTGGCTCAGTCTCTCAAGTAATCCATGCCTGAGATTACAGGCATGCAAAAATACACTTCACTAAACTTCCTTTAATGTAAATACTGGTTTTATTAAATTTGATTTTAAGTTTAAACTACGTTAACATGAAGAGACTCATCAAGTAGCGTCAAACAGTACTGCAAACATGTGTTCCACACACAAGATGTTCTGTGCACAAACAATGGATGGCTGGGTCTTACTTTTGGCTGTTTGCTTCTTCTGTCACTTTTATTTTTGTTATAATTATCTTATCCTGAGCGTATATTTATAAGGAGGATAGAACACAACACTATACACAAATTTACAAAATGTGATTTAAATTAATATTTGGCATTAAATATTGTAAAACTAATTATAAGCTTCAATATCAGTAAATATCTATTAAGTTAAGGTCCATTATATGCTAATTTATGTCAACTCAAAATATTTATTAACAGTATGCTCTGCCAGCCCTACCCTGGTGGCACACTGAGACAGTGACCAAGACTGGCGGAGTGTGCCTGTAATCCCCGCACTTGGTGGGGAAGGCTGAAAACCAGAGTATCACCATGAGTCTGATCTGGGTAGTGAGATCCTGTAGACCCTGTACTAAATACAAACAAAATAAGTGTCCATTAAGGGTCAGCAAGATGACTCGCGACATAAGCACCTGCCTGGCAAGCACCAAGTCCTGAGTTTGATCCCTGTTGCAAAACAAAAACAAAAAACAATAAAACCTTAAATATAGGTTTTTCAAAAGGAAAAAAAAAAAAACTTGCTAATAGGACATGGTATTGTTATTTTTTTTTTCAAAGTCCAAAAACTTGAGTCATTTGGGAAGCATGGGAAAATCTACTATATATGAGGTTCTTACCATAAGCAATTTCCTTTAGTTCTCCACTTTCATAATATGTATTTTTAAGGTAGCAATTCATTTTCTAAAAAAAAGGGGTCTCACTATGCAACTTGGACTCATACTGATCCTCCTGCCTCAGCCTCCTCAGCACTGGGATAACAGGTGTACACCACCATTCAGGATTTTGGTGGCCAGCTTAGCATTGGTATGTGGTGCCTGGGATTGAACCTGTGTCCTTGTGCTTTCCAGGTACATGCTTAGACTGCAGAGCCATCTCGCTAGCTCCTAGGTAGGAATTCTTTTAAAAATAACTGCATTTTACATTCTTTATTTGAAATTGCTGCTAAAATTCATTATACTCTTTATGCTATATACCTAAAAGCCTATAAAGTACAAAAAGACTTCCCAGAACATATGAGTCCAAAAACACATGTCTCCTTGAACAGAGTAAAGCTTTATTCTATTTAAATGGCACACATGGGGCTGGGGAGATAGCTCAGTGGAATAAGTGCTTGCCTGAAAAGTGCAAGGTCCTGAGCTCTATCCCTGGTATGACCAGAATAAATTATTAATAATAATAATAGAAGTTTAAATTCTACACATAAACAAGATGCTGTGAAAGCTCTTGTGATCCTGTACTCCTATGAAAATAAATTTCTAACAAAACCGATACAGAGAGTGTGATTTAAACAAGCATCTCTCATGAAGACTTCCCCTGAGTAGATTTTCTTAAAGAAAGCCTAGGGGTGGTGTATTGTGGATTTGATAAAGAAAGAAATATAAGTATGAAAATCATTGCTTGGAGCAAAGAAAAGACATGGTAGGAAAATCACCAGTGGCTTTTGAGCCAAGCATCAAGCAGCAGCCCATCTTTGAAACGCGTACTCTGCCTGGCCCCTCGAGAGCAGCGAGCTGTCTTGTGGGTGTGCAAAGATGTCTCCCAAGAAAATGTCCCTCCACCTGGGCTTCGGAGGCTCTCCTCACAGCGGCCAAAGTCTCAACCTCTTATTGGGAGTAAATTTTACTTGACCACGCCCCACAGATGAAACTGTACTTTCGTTGAACTGTATCATGAGTTTTCCTAAAGGAATATTTATTATTTCTCCAATACTGGAAATCAAATGATGCTCATTTGAGACAAAAATAAAAGAAGTAAGGTGCATTCTGAACTTACACCGACTCCTCACAGTGAGCGTAATCAGCATAATCATGGGGCAAGGCAGAGATACACTAAGGAAACTTTAAAAACAAAGAAAACCTTGAGAGAAAAGTTTGTGTTAAGCTTTATGGTCAACAGTGAAGATCGGTTTTTGTTTGCTTGTTTACTTGTTTTTGTTGTTGCTTTTTTCTTTTAGGACAGGGTCTCACTACACAGATCAGGCTCATAGACATCCTCCTGTTTTCAGCCTCCAAAACACTGAGATTACTGCCATGCGCCACCACACCCATTCAAAATTGCCTTTTTACACGAAAATTTATATTATCTAGGAAGAGTTCATTTTCTAGAGAAGTGTTAGTGAATTTTTCTTTGCAATAGTCTTTAGAAAAACATTCATTATCAGCTAGCCAGATAGCTCAGCAGACTAAGGGCCTCCTGCTTAGGCAAGCATGGAGACCAGGGTTTTATTCCCCAGTCCTGCGTGCCGCTGCCGCTCCACCTGCTAGTACACTGAGCCTAGTATGCTGAGTACTGAGTACCCTGGGGTGGTACTGCCTGTACTCCTAGCACTGAGGAGGCTGAGACAGGAAAATCACTATGAGTTCAAGCTGCGTAGTGAGACCCTGCACCAAATATATAAATGGGGGCGGGGAGCATTCATTCAGGTCGGCAAGGATATGATGGTAGTTAAGTATGTTACTGATCACAGTCAGTAGGAACTCTGGAGCAGCACTAACGTTATGTATGTCTCTTCTTTGTGTACATTCTTAACCTCGTCAAAGCCCCCACACCAAATTATGTTTCTAAGTCACTGTCAGGAGATAAGTGTTCCCTGAGAACGTATCCTCTTTGGGGCCAGCCAAACAGCTCAGCAGATTAAAGGGCCTGCAAGCAGGCACAGGGGTGGGGGTTCTATCCCTAGGCCCGCAGTGCCGGCCCCACCCCTCAGGGATGTGCTGAGAGGGCAATTGAGACTGGGCGTGGTGGCACACGCCTGTAATCACTACAAGTCTGATCTGGTAGTGAGACGCTAAACACCTGTAGACCCTTCCCTTAACTACAAGAAGGAGCAGGAGCAGGAGAAGGTATCCTCTTTGGTTTCCCTGTCCCAGCATGGATGTACTTGTATCTGGAAGAAGGACCGCAGCGCGCTGAGCAGGAGGAGGCAGGAGTCTTCGAACACGGAGCCCCAGACTCACCTCTAGCCTCGCGTCAGAGGAACTGCGCTACCACAACCTGCGCTCGTGGGAGGGTCCTTCCTTTCCTTAGGACTTGGCCAGCACCCACGAGACAGCGTCTTCCGCTCAGCCTGAAAACAAAGCCAGCTCTGGGATGACAGGCAGGTTCCACTACGCCTTGTTTTGGGCCGTTCAGCACACGCGGGGTCCTGGGGCGGGCATGGTGTGCCGTATGCAGAATCAAAACTCAGTCCTTGCGTGGCAGGAGACGCTTAAACCACCAACCTATCTTCTTTTTGAAAAACTTTAATCATTCTTCATCAAATCTGCCTTGAGATTACTAAGAAACAATGATACTGATAAAAGCACAAAATGATAACAGTATATGTGATATATTTTCCAATTCTAATTTATGTCAAAATGTCTTTACTTTTAGAGGCAATGATAGTTGGAGTTAAATTATGAAAAAAAATAGGGTAAGACTATTTAGCTAAGGTATTTACTCAATATGCATTTATTGTGTCTTCATAAATTCTTGGTAATGTCTATCTCCTGGAAACACACCTCTAGAAAAATAAGCCATTATGTTGACTCTTTTCTGATTCATAGCAAAAATGTATTCCTTTCCATGGCCTCGAATACCATCCATGTCCTGATAAGTACTATCAGAATGTAATTCAGAAAATAAACAACATTGTAAGGATAAAGAAAACTTTCACAGAATCAAGTAGCACATAGGCGTTAGAAAAATAGAGACGGCAAGGTCACTGACAAATTTTTAACTGCTGTAGTACTTGATGGAGATGGAAATATCAAACAGAACCAGTGGGTCACCAGATGTTAGCTGGAAGGACCGCCAGACTGTCAGCTGGGAGCCAGCGGCGCTAGGGGCACTCAGCCACTGCTAGAAACATGACAGGGGCAAGAGGAGAGAGTGCGGAGGGAAACGCCCTGAGTGGTCCATTCCTTCACTGTTCAGCTTCCGTTGGCCAAATCCAACATGAAACGTGGTTAAAAGTGATGAACCTACTCCCGATACAGAGAAGAATGGAGACAGGATAAATAAACAGGGAGAGACAAGGACACTTTTGCAACTTGTATCAATTGTTGTTTTCCTCAACTTCACATTTATGTGTTCAAATGTCTTTGAATTTGAAAAAGGTACAATATATTCACTATATAATGCTTCTAGCTTTTTTTTTTTTTTTTTTTTTGGCATCAAGCTTTGATAACTACCATGAACAGAAAACATACTAACACATGCAAACTAATGTAAGACCTGCTTACCCCGCCCTCTTATAGTAAAATCTGAATTATCATAACCTCTACATGATTAAACTTAGGGGTTCATATTTTATTTCCTCTAGCCTACATTCCCTTTTTCCTGACCCAGTGATGCCACATTAGTTTTCCTTTTCATTTGTTGCATTATGTCCTTTGAGATGAGGTCTGTTTATGCTTCCTAGGTTGGTCTCAGACTCCAGGGCCCAAGTGATCGATCTGCCTTCAGTACCCAGCATTCCCTTCTGCCTGGAAGTCCTGCCTCTCTTCATTTGTACAAATGGCTGTGCACTGCAAGTCTATGTTACTTTTAGCTTACATTTCATAATGGCTTCTCTGTGGAAATCATTCAAACTTACCGAAAACATGTGGGAAAGGTACACAGCATTCTGTGGTATTAAGTGCTCCTGTGCATGCACAGCCTCTGCCACCGTCCGTGTCCCCAGCAGTTGGTGTGGCTTTTATAACTGGAGGGAAGGGACATAGATTTATCAACTGGGTCTTCAGGCTTCCTAAGGGTCCCTCTCGGTGGTGTGCATTCAGAGCATTTAGAGAAATGTTCAAGGACAAGTATTTACCATTAGAAACCATCAAACTCTGCTTTGTGAATACAGAAACTACGTGACACATGAATTATATCTTGGTGATGCTATTAAACTGCACAACCACAATAATTCTAGTAAGGTCGGTACATACATTAAAAATACACAAAACCCTTGGAGTAAGTTTATAGTCTTAAAATTATTCCATAGTATTCTTCCAAAATAAATTCTAAATTGTGTGTGTATGTGTGTGTGTGTGTGTGTGTGTGTGTGTGTGTGTGTGCGTGTGTTTAGTGCAGAGTCTAAGGGGTCTCACTGCACAGGTCCGGCTTGTAGTAATGCTCCTGTTTCTTCAGCTTCCCCAGCGCTGGGATTACAGCAGTGCACCACCCTGCTCAGTCTCATTTGGGGCGGGGGGCAGGCACAGCACTCCTGGGATTGGACGTGTGACTCCTGTGTCTGCCTAGGCAGGCACTTTAATCCCTTGATCCATCTTACTGACCCTTAAAAAAAAATCTAAATTCTCATTCCAGACCTGTAATATTAAGAATAAGTCTCAGGAAGTTCATCATCTTATCTGCCCTATTGGCTCTATTCCTCTCAACTCACTTTCAATCTTACTGATTGAGTTTGTACTTTGCAAAGATGGATTTGTATTTTTTTTTCTGAAGAAGAACGAGAATGAGTTTTTAGATCCAGGACTGCAGATTTGATTTTCCTCTGGGGTTACTAGAAACACATTGGAATTCGGAAGGAGAGATTGGAAAGATGTATTTAACAGTGTGTGGCTGTAGAACATGGAAACGTTGACCAACTGAGCGTGATTGCTAGTAAGGGAGGAAGACACTAAGTACAGAAATAGTGCTCTCAGGAAGGTAAGAAGGGATATCTGCTGGCAGTATTAATTGAGGATCAGAAACAGAGAAGTTTTAGTAATGAAATGAGTTCAATTTGCAAAATATGAGTAACAGTCAATTATAGAAATTTCATGTGCAATGGTTTAGTAGTACAGGTACTAGCCTATAAAGACTATAAAGAACAAACACAAAGCACAAGAACATAAAAAGTAAGGGAGGGACAGATTCCCTACACCTATGCATATGAGTGTGTGTGTGTGTGTGTGTGTGTGTGTGTGTGTGTGTGCATGTTTGGGGGGTGTATTTAGAAGTAGATGACAAATCAAGTGAAAACCTAAGCAACATGATAATTAGAAAATCACTGGTGATGCTTGCGTCAGTTTGCTTAGTGACAATTGAACAGCAAGAGCATAATTCAATTTGCTTTGAGAGGAGAGGATTCAACTAGATGTGATGAAGAAGAGTTCGCATTCAAGAAATTTGGCAGCAGAATAGTTATCACATTTTCCTATAACCTTACGCCCTCCAGTCTCTTCCAATCCCATTTCAAATGAAATATGAAATCCTTATCATGGGAGGCAAGCTTCAGCCCCCTTTGGAAGCCTGAGTTGACCTCCTCCACTCTCATTATGCTCCCTTAGAACTAGCTGTGCTGGAGTCGTAGAGTTTCTGGGCTGATCCTTGAACAATACATACAGCCTCCGCCCTGCCTGTGGCCTTTACATTCACAACTTCAGTGCTTTTAGAGTTGCTCAATCAGCACTCCCCTCATTCATTCTTGTCAGTATCGCCCTAGCAATAGTCTTCCTGTGGGGAGGATTTTCTTTGATTCTTTTCTATTAGTACATAATGAATACATTCTTCCTGGGGAGTACGCACACATAGCACATCAGACTTTTTATCTTTTTATCCTCTTCTCATTTTCCTTTTCTCCATCTCTTCATCCCCTTTCCTCTGCATAAGGTTTGTCTCTGTTTTACCCATTACCTATCTTTTATCTTGCTCTTTATTTAAATTTTGTTTCTCATGTAAGAGAAACTATGCAATATTTAAGCTTTTAAGCTCACATGTCTAATTTGCGTCACAATACTATGTTCAGAAGGTTCATCTGGTTTCCTACAAGCAGCTCATTTGTCCTTTCTTACACAAAGCAGTATTATTGTGTGTAAATGTCATGTTTTCTTTATTCATTTGTCTATTGATGGACAACTAGGCTGCTTCTAATATTTGGCTATTACAAGTAATGGTGATATAAACATGGCTGCACCTGTGCGTTTTAATATGTCTTTGACTCATTCAGAACATCACTGAGATTCCCACTCACTCCAGAACACATGGCTACCCACAAGAAAACAAATAATAACAAGTGTTGATGAGGCTGTGGGGGAAAATGAATCAATGACTACTAGGAAATCAGTATGGAAATTCTTCAAGAAACGTAAAAGGAAAAATGTTATTTAACTTGGGTATTTCTCTCCTAGGAATCTTCCTGAAAAATGTAAAATGACTATATTAAAGTAATGCATGCGGCAGACTGCTTGGTCACCTGATTTACAGCAGTCTGCTGATCTCTAGCACTTCTAACTCCATTAAGTTGTTTCTTTGGACATTTACTATAACTTGATATTAAGAATACATGATTTTTATATCCTCACTTGTGCCTGTCACTTCCAAATACAAGACAGAGTACAACAGAGACTCCTTCTAGACTGATGTTGAATTCCTGCTACTTAAAATAAGAGCAACGTGATGTATAGTTGACTGTTACAATCCAAATAGTCACCGTATCTTATCGTACCTAATAGCAAATAAAGTGACCTGTGCTTTGGTTTTCCTATAACCACAGAGGGAGGATGCAAGTTTCTAGTAGTTTTCTCTCTTGAGAGAAATTTTTTTTCCCACGTGTCATCAACATTTGCTCAGGAAGATAACTACTGCATAAATTTTATTGGAAAAGAATACGGAAAATATATTTTTGTATGATGTTTCATTACTTTCCTGGATGTTTCCAATTATTTTATCTACTCTGACATTAGAAAAAAATGATGATATATTCTTTATATAAAGTAAGATAAGCACATTAACATTAAACATAAAACTACTCAATTTCACTGTTTCATGTCATATCTTTTTAATTTTTGTTTTATTCTTTCTCTGCATGTGTATCAAACTTTTAAGTACTTCACCTAACAATATATATCATTCTATAGTTTAAATTTGTTTATATTTACTATAATTAGGGTTTGCCTGATAAGTGCTCATGGTTAAAGTGAATTTTTCAATTGATGCTTATATGCATTTTATTGTACAACATGCTATGTATTCGGCCTTCATTTTTTTCTATTAACATTGTCACAGAAAATTTGTGCACATATTTTCATCTACAAAATTATTTAAAACGTTGTTGCTGGGCCTGGCAGGATGGCTCAGTGGTCTAAAGCGCCTGCTTAGGAAAGCTTGGGCAGCTGCAGGGACCGCGGTTCGATCCCCAGCACCACATGCTGCACCAGCCCTGCTCAGGGCAGGCTGAGCCAGCCATAAAAACAAAAAACAAACAAACAAACAAAAGTTCTGAAACAAGAAAAAATAATAATAATAAAATTAAAAAATAAAATGTTGCTGCATAAGATTAGTATAGATCTTTCTTTTTTAAAGTTTGTTCTAAACTTACCTAAAAGCAATAACTTTCGAAATATGTACTCAAGGACCACTTGGTCAGAAGCATTAAAGTCAGTGTCTGTACTGCACATTTTAGAATTATCATAGAAAACTATATCATGTTAAGCTTAAATTCAAATAATAAATATTTTAATCAAGATCAGTATATAGGTACTTAGGGTTATTTTTAAAGGTGTTATTTTTAAACATAAGTGCATTTTAATTATTTTTATTAGCACATGTTTTCAGTGTATAGTGCTTGTATCCTCGTAGGGAGGTCGTGTGTGTACTGGCTGATAAATTGTCTCAGTTTGAGAAGTTTAGGAGCTTAGCCAAGTAACTCGGCAGCTCTACATCCTGGGCTATACAGGACATGCCCTTATCACTGTAGGCTATTTTCCATTATGTCAACTTGAGAGTTCAGAAGTTTAATTAGGTGATCCAGCAGGGGACAGGGTTCTCACTTTGTAAACATTCCGAGCCTGTGCAAGAGAAGGGAATGAAGACTGTAAGTGCTCCACTTAGCTGAGGGTATGTGCCCTGCTTACAATACAAGGGATGGAAAGAGGCTTGCTTTCCTCTGCTCCTGTTGGTTTTGGTGTCTTCCACCACCATGAAGAGTTGATACTTTGCCTTGCCAGAACAAGCTAATCAGGGACTGAAACTTCCATAAGCTGTGAACTAAACACATCTTTAATTTTGGGAATCGGGTATTTTATCCCAGGAAGGAGAGAAAAGTAATCAAGATAGAATTTGGTATCAGGAGTGGGTTCATTTCTATGACTAGACCTGATCATGTGGTTCAAGAAGCTTTGGAAATAGCTTGTGGGAAGAGTTCAGAAAAGTTCAGGGATGTGGGGTCAGGGAGGTAGTTCAGAGACATAAGCACCTGCCTGTCAAGTGGAAGGCCCTGAGTGGATCCTTGGAGCCATTAAAAAATAAAATGTAAAAAGGAGAGAAAATTTCAATGGTGTTTTATGAAAGACTAGAGTGGGAAGGACATAGGCTGTTCTACATCGAAGGTGGTGGTCAGAGCTCAGAAGACCAGAAAGCTGGTAGAATTTCTGCCAAGAAAGACTAAGCTCAGGAGATTTCCATTGTGAAGAAGAAATGCATTTGGCGTTGGGATCCAGACAGTGTGTGTTCTTCCTTAGCAAATGTTTGCCTACATTTTGCTCATGCCCAGAAGTTTTGCCTGAGACTAATATTAAGGGCAGCACGTTGACAAGCTGGGCAAAAGAAAGGCCAATGGAGCCCAAAAAGCTGTTGTTGAAAAGCTTTTAGCCATATCTATGTTGAGAATCAAGAGCAAAGATTCCAGAAGGACGATTTTCAATGTGGTTAGTTGGCTAGAAAGAAGCCCCAGCAAAGCTGTGTACTACCCAGGTACAGCTGAGGAGAACCCAACTTCGGAGAAAGAACAGGATACATAAGGTGGTTTGAGGGTAACACAAGGAGTAGCAAGCCTTTGCAGCCTCAAAACCACAAAAGTGAAAGACTGCACAGAGGGCAAAGCCACAGGGTGCCATGTTCCAGAATGATGGCTACGACACGGTGTTCCAGATTGTCAGCAGCGTGTTCCTCAGTACTGATGACCTGGGCACTCAACCCTTACATCAAGAAAGAGAGAATCTTGGCTAAGAGTTCAGATGGCAGCAGACTCATCTCTGTGTCCTTGGTTTTGGGCACACAGAATATAAGAATTGTGGGGCTACGGTGGGGAGATAGCTCACCAGCTTAAGCATTTGCCTGGTATAATGTTCAAGTTGTGAAATGATAAGAATACACATGTCTTTGTACCTCATCCATTTTAATACTTTGTTCATTCGCTTTTCCTCCTTCCACTCTACTTCTCTTACTCTTGGTCACTTTCCCTTTTGCAAAAGATTTATCCCTGTATTTCTTAATACCTTTCTTTTATTTTGTTCTTTGTTAACCTTATGTGTTTCTCGTTTCAGAACCTTTGTTTGTTTATTCACTCATTTTTTATGGCCAGCTCAGCCTGCCCCGAGGGCAGGGCTGACGCAGCATGTGGTGCTGGGGATCGAACCGTGGTCCCTGAAGCCGCCCAAGCTTCCCCATGCAGGGGCTTTAGACCACTCAGCCATCCCGCCGGGCCCCCTTATGTGTTTCTCATACAAGAGAAATCATGCAATATTTAAATCTGTGTATCTTCTTATTTTCATTTTCATTATGGTCTCAAGTTGCTAAGTGGACGTTTTGACATTAATTTTTTTGCAGACGGTATCAAAGCCAAATACATTCTAAGTATTTCTAAATGCACTTTCCAAATACAGATATGTAGAGTGTTTTTTACTTGCTAGACCAAAACATTCTTCTCTGTTGCACTTCAACAGCTCTCTTTGTGTGGTTCTTGTTCCAGGAACGTAAGTGCTCCAGAGTAAATGGACCATGTGGGCTGAGAGAAGAGGGGAATACATCTCACATGGTTCTATTTGAGATTCATCAATGGTCCTGCTGATGCTCCAGCCAGACAAAGTTGCTTAAAATGCAGACTTTTTGCTATTCCCATCACAATCAATAGTACACATCTTTCATACTTTAAAAGCTGATTTTACTGTAAATCTCACATTTCTTAGGTGATAAATGGAAGGCTTTTAGGAATGAGACTATCTAAACTACATGGCAACTATATTTCTAAGATTTAGATCTTTGTAAAGCGAGCTGGACTTCTTTTCATAGATAATACCAAGAAAAGAAAGGTGAAAGTCAGCAGCCAAAGCATAGAATAGTAGCACAGAGCTACTGCTGATGCTTTGGCATGTTGGTTTTTTTTCATTGGAATTTAAGATGCTGTCTTTGAAACTTCGCAGGGCAAAATAAAAGACATCTTTGTACAAATGTGAGACTTCTGGGCATGGTGATGCATGCGCATAATCCTAGCACTTTGGAGGCTGAGGCAGAGGGCCTGTTGTGCGTTGAAAGCCACCCTGTGCTCCCTCGTGAGTTCAATTCCAGTCTGAACTACATAGTAAGAACCTGTCTCAAAAAATGATATGACACTTTCTTTTTGGTCCTTTATCTTCTTTCCAAAGGTACACGTGCAAGGTTTACTCAGTGCTGTAATTTTTCTCAAGGGAAACTGACTAACACTGAACCAACTAAAGTCTCTCATAGGTAGAATAGTACTTCAGAGATAAAATGAGGTAAAAGTCAGTGACCTTTATGAAAGATTAATACTTCCATTGATAGCATCCCAGAGAGAAGATTCTTCATGGCATAATTCATTTGCTCTTTTTGCCAATCTTGCACATGGAGAAAGTGAACTAAAATGTATCCTGAGAAATGACTACAGAAAAAAAAATTGATCTAATATTAAGAATCAGTGTGAGTTGGATACAATTTTAAAATAAACCATATTTCAAATACTCTTTGCATTGCCAGTTTTACAAAATTTACATTTTTACTTGAATCATTCTGAGGAAAACATTTTTTATTTACCGGGGTCATTGGAAGATAAATAGTGTTGTATTTTCTGGAACCACAAATCTCTGTTTTCCTGAAAGTAAATATGTTATTTGTGGATTTGAGTTAAAGAGAAAAGGAAGTAATAGAAAAAATGCCATGATAGCCAATATGCTGATTGCTATCCAGTGACTCAAGCACTAAAAAGTGATTTCAATAAAAGTGACAAGGCAATAAAATAAAAAGGAATAGACTTCTCAATGACTAATTTTAGGGCAACTTGATATCTATATGCACAAGTACTAAAACAAACATAGATTTTTCACTTCTCATAAACCTTTAAAATTAATTTTAAAATAAGTATACTCAGGCTTATTGGAACAGAATCCCAGCTATTTGGGAGGTTGCAATGGAAGATCATAAGTGCAAATATAGCCTGGGAAAAGCATCAAGACTCAAAAGCATAGCACAACAACAATATTAATTATATAGCTTTAATTGTAAGAGCCTTAGCTATAAAAAGAAGTCTAAGAATAAATCTCCATATCCTTATATTAAGCAATAGTTTTTTACATTTTCTCTGATATGTAGTATAACAAATTCACATGCAACAAAAAATGTTTAATAGGTATTCAAAAACATTTTCCTATGAATGTTAACATCAATTAAAAGAAAAAACAAACTTTAAAGTTGAAGATTATGTTAATATATGTGGTAATGACCAATATTCAAGAATGACTTATTACTTAATAACAAAATAGTCTATAATCCAATTAAAAATGAGCAAGGGATTCTCATAGATATTTTCACAGCAGATATTAAGTTGCATAAAGTAATGTACTTAAAATACACCAGTATAAAAAAAAATGATTGATATCATTAATTGTTACTAAAACACAAATCAAGATCATACTGGGGTGTCATTTCCTATCTAATCTGGTAGGTACAATAAAGATATAAAAATTAAAATTAAATTTAAACTGACATAGGATCAGCCTGGAGAAGAGGCAGAAAGGAGTGGACACAATATCTGACACCAACAAATGAAAAGTGTTTAATTTTGACAATTTCTTTTCAGTCCATCATTAGCTGGCTTGAGGGAATATTAAAAGAATCTGATAGGGGAAAACTGCACATTATTGTAGCCAGGAAATAAAGAAAATAAAAAAAAAAGAGGAGCCAAAGAGGTGCATTTCCAGATAGGCCGACAATAACCTGCCTTCTAAACTGGGAAGCACACCCTCACTACACATTTAATTACTGAGCTAATAATGAATTAATGCACTGATGAGTATCAGACCTCAATCACAGAATTCCATCTGTATGCCCCAGAAAACTCATTTCCATTTTGTTATGCAAATGTCATTTTCTCCATCCCTAAGAGTAACCAGTCTTAACAGTTTCCATAGTGCTGACAGTCCAAGTTCCAAGACTCCTCTGAGTGTCAGTGAGCCCTTGTACAAATGCAAGTATAGCTGAACACATAAGATACAGCACAAATATCGCCCTTCCAAAAGGTACAAATAGGGACATAGAAAAGAATGCGACCAAAACAAGCCTGAAACCCAACAGGGCAAGCATTCAATCCTGCAGTTCCATGTGCAGCACCTGATGGCAGTGTGTGGCAAAATGTAAACTCAAAAGGACTTGGGTGGCTCCTCCCATGCCACAGCTGGTGGTCGTAGCTCCCACGGTTTCTCTCTGGCTGGTTCTGTTCCATCCTTCAGTTTCTCAGACAAACCACATTCCTGGCCTTCCCAGCCTTCTGGGGTTTCCATCAAGCCTTCAGCTTCCAGCAAACCTTCCGGCAACCTGTCAGCTTCAGACACAGCTTCACAGACTGTCCACTCAGGGGCGCACTGCCTGGACTCCCACATCTTCTTTCTGACATCTGGGTGGATGATTTCCTGACACCCTCTACATTCTTTATACGCCTAAAACGAGCTCCACATGGGTTTTGCCAAAGTTGACCGCCAGTTGGAGCAGTGGCCAGGCTTCTTGGACATAGAGATTGGCTATATATGAACCAAATCCTGAGAAACAGCTTTCCGAGAACATCATGCTCTGGGGCTCGCTCACTACCTATTGTACTGCTGCTTCTCAGCAATCAAGCTCGACTATGCTCTATATTTTTAGTCCACATCTTTACTTTTGTTTCCTTTCTGGACAGATTCACGATGTTTGAAATCATTCTCCCAGCCTCCTTGTTCTTAATTCTCAACACACATCTGGCTAAAATTCCCCAACAGTAGCAGCCCCAGGGCCATAATTTCTTCCACAAGACTAATTAATGCACTGCCCTCAACCTTAATCTCATGCAAAGTCACTGGATACAACAAAAGGCAGATTAACATTCTGACAAGATAGAACCCATATGCTATGGATTCCAACAGCCAATTCAATCCTCCCAGCAGAACCCTGACTCTGGCTGCCAGGTTTTTAAGCCTTCTACTCTGCTGGTCTCTCACCAGAATTTCCCATGAAGTACATCTAAAGTCTTACAGATTTGTTTCACCAGCCAACATCTCCAAATGTTCCCAAACTCTTCCCACATACCCATCCCAAAGACTTCTGAATCATATAGTTAGGAATAATCACAACGATAATCCCACCTCTCTGATGTCAAACTCTGTCATAGTTATTTTCACCTCATTGGTGAAACAAAATATATAACATCCAAAGTTAAAGAGAGGAAAGGTTTATTTAGCCCACAGTTTGTAGAGGTTCTAGTTGATAATTTGCAGGCTCCAAAGCAAGGTGGAATAGCAGCCAGTCATCCCAGAGGAGAGAGAGTTTATGGCAGGACAAAGGTAACCAAGAAGCAAGGATGATCACAGATCTTTCTCTCCCTTATGTCTTAGTCAAGCTACATAAGGAGAGCAGTCTTCACACCCTAATCCTAGTGACTTTGCTCCTAGGATTGCCTCATAAGTTACTCCCAGCATAACATGCTCTATGTTCAGCCATCTCTGAAAAAGCTCCAGCTCTGGCTGTAAGAGTCTTTGGGGGACATCTATATACCAATCCTGGCAGCTGCCCTTCCAATCATGCTCCCACTGGCCTGTGTCTCCAGCTGCATCTCACCTCCTAATAGCACAGCCATCCATGAGCATCCGAGGGCTCAAGTAGTGATTAGTGCAGAGTCCTCCTGCTCACTAAGTCTCAGGGCACTCAAAACTAGAACTGAAATTAACTGACACAATAGCAAAATTCAATGGATTTGTACTTTAAGAGACTACAATTCTATGAAACGTATCACCTACAGAGTTGATTTGAAAATGAAGCTGTGAATGTTCAAGCAAATTGTTAGATTTCCACTGGACTAACTCTTGCATGACTATGAGGATTATTTCAAAAATCGCCTATTTAAAAATGGTATCTTGGGCCAGGAAGATGGCTCCGTGGCACAAGTGCCTGCCTGGCAAGTGCAAGGTCATAAGTTCGAACCCCAGGCCTACCAAAAATAAGTAAATAAATAAACAAATAAATAAATAAGTAAATAAATAAATAAATAAAATTTAAAAATGGTATGTAATGAACAGCTGTTCAGTGTTTGCTTGAGTAGATAAAACTATGCAAATACATTTATGCAAAGAAGTAAAAAAAAAGAAGACAGATATATCAGATATCTTTCATGAATTTCTATACCATTTGTATATTCCATACTATCTATATGAGAAATACTTTATTTTAGAGCTAGGCTTATATGACATTGACATGAAAGACTTGAGAAATTTCTGTGATTTCCAATTTCTCAACTAGATTCACCTGACTCTATGGCATTTCTTCAAGGAAGATACTCAATTTAATTTTTTTTTATTTATTTTGACTTTATTTACTTATGTTAGGGCTAGCTCAGCCTACCCTGGGGGGTGTGGCTAGCGCAGCATGTGATTCTGGGGATCAAACTGGTCTCCGTGGTTTCCTAAGCTTGCCTAAGCAGGTGGTTTAGACTGGTGAGCTATCTCACTGTCCCCAAAGACGGTTAATTTGAGAGGGAAATGGGTAGAAGACAAATAGCTGACTTAGGCATGTGTTGCTAAGAGTATGTGAAACTGCAGCTGTAAAGAAAGGAAATAGACAAAATATCAAACACATAACATAGAGTAAACAAGCAATTATATTGCTACTGACATTACTTAATTCCTCACTCAGCTAGTATTATCATTAATATAATTTTAACTGAAAAAAATGATGGTGCAAGACACTAAAATTTCATTTTTCTTTAACTTGTGTAGTAGATTGCTATTTTGTTGGCAACTTGTTACACCCAGCTGAATTGAACTAGCATGGTGCGTGGAGTGGGAGGTCCACCTGAGAATTGTTGCCAGCAGCCTATCAGGCAGCACTGGACAAGAGTTAGGAAAGGCTGTGAGGGAGAATGCTTGGAGACGCAGTTGGAGCTGTTAGAAGCTGCTGGTTGTCCCGGAGGACCTGGTCGTGCTGGCTTTCCTGCTGATGCTGGCTGCTCTTATTGAAGAAAGAGCACAGGACCTTAGCACTGAGAATGGGGATGGTTCATTTTGGGGTTTCTGTGGTCCTCCTCTTGAGCATCACTTCCTGGAAGGCAAGACTGTGCACTGTTCAGCCTTCTGGAGAAGCTTGTCACACTGGCCTTTCTGACCGGAACTCAGCTTTCCTCATCACTGGAGGAGCTCAGGAAGTCACTGTTGCTGCGGTAGGTTGTACCACTTTCCAAGAGAGCTCTGGTTCTTATTTATTTATTTATTTATTTATTTATTTATTTATTTATTTATTTATTTATAAGTCTACAAGGTTTCACTACACAGATCAGACTCATAGTAATACTCCTGTTTTCAGCCTCTAAAGCCTCCGAAGCACTGGGATTATAGGCGCGCCACAACACCTAGTTTCAATCATTGTTTCAGTGTGCCCTGGGAGTGGCGCAGGCATGGCACACCTGAGTATTGAAATCCTGGCCTCTGCATCTGCCTAAGCAGGTGCTCTAATCCTCTGAGCTGTTTGGTCAGCCCTCTGGTTCTTAGTTTCGAGTAGTGCTGCTTGGTTCTCATTCAGATCCCTCAGCCTGCTAGCACAAATCCTTCATCCTGCTGATGTAGACTTTCTAGCTTCCACCACTGACCTTTGAACCTTTCCAATGCAGATCAGTGAAGACATTGCATACGACATTGTTATGGGCTCTAGGCCTCCAACTAGACTTGTGTGAGGCATTGTTATGGCCCAGAGGTTGTCAGCTGGATTCATGCAGGATATTAGCATCTAGGCCTTCAGCTGGATTTTGGATCTTTAATGTGTGGATAGGTTTCCTACACCCGTTGTATATGACTCTTTGGGTGATTATAAAATAATCTTACAAAATATGTCCTGCAATGCATAGAAAAAAAAATCCAAACTGTGACAACTTGATCTAACCATGTGTGTTTTAAAGCAGACTTTATAAATATAGAAAGCAAACATATTTTGGAGATTGAGATCGTAAGTCACTAGTTAGTATTGTTTGGATTCACATAACTAGCTTGTGTAAAAGGTGATAAGGTTTGCTCATACTAGTTTTACAAAAATCATAGGATTAATTCCCTTATAGAACTATTCCTTTTAAGTGAAACTTTCAAGCAGAATTGTAGAAGAATCTGGATATGGTGGCACATGTCTCTAATCCTAACATTCTGAGAGCCTGAGGCAGGAGGATGGGAAGTTTGATCTCAAGTGTACAATTTAGTGTCTTCATGAGATAATCTGTTATAACAAACAAATGAAATAAAATAGTTTTAATGATACAGTAGCCTCCTCTTACATATGGGTATATGTTCACAGGCTGCAAGTGGATGCTTAAAACATTTACTCTAGCAAACCATATAGTGGCCATCATTCACGTGTATCAACTTGAATGAGTTAAGCAACACTTAGTAGATTAGCGCAGTTCAGAGTATGTCTTTGGATGACTGATATATAGGGCAGCAAACTGAAAGTTGAAGATCGACCCTAATTGTTTATAGCACTAACAAATAGTATTTTGTATAGGGTTCAAAGGGAAAGGAGAAAGCGTCCTTGCTTTGGAGAGATTTCATTTTTCTTACTGAGTATATTCCTCCTTGCATGCCACTTTGGGCATTGTTTCCTAGGTCCCCATTTCTTACATTTTTAATCTGGGCTTATATGAAGGTCTCTCTGGTTCGTTCTTAGGCCTTTAATTAAGGATCTGTGCTGTGTTACTGTCACACTTTTACTATGGCTTGATCCCAGTTTGTGGAATCATCTTCTTTGGCTAATCAGATACTACAGCCGCTAGCACTCTAATGTGTAGACAGCTGTGGTGGATTAACTATTAGTCAACTTCTCATACCCAGGTGACCTGAATCCGCACAGTGTTGTGTGTGAAAGACTCACATAAGGTTCATTGCCAAATGCATGAGGGGGAGGGTGTGTGCTGTTGATTCTCCTGGAGAAGCTTGTCTCACTGGTTTTCCTGATATGAACTTAGCTGTTCTCATTATTGAAGATGCTCAAGTCTCACTGTCACTGAGGATGGCTGTAGTTCTGTTTGAGGGAGCTCTGATCCTTAACTTGAGATCGCTTTTTAGCTCCAGTGTGGATCCTTCAGCCTGCTGGCACAGATCACTTATTTCACTGATGCAGACTTTCTAGCTTTCTACCATGGCCTTTGGACCTTCCTAGTATGGATCCTCAATATAGACTTGCATGAGACTTTGTTCTGATGACTAAACTTCCAGTTGGACTCCCAGAAGTCATTGCCATGGCCTCTAGGTCTTCAGCTGGACTCAGGATGAACATTTCTTTGGGATCCAGGCCCTCAGCTACAATATTTAAGCCACTAGTGTGTGGACAGATCTTGTAAAATGTTCTGCATTTGATTTATCAGGTGAATATTAGAAAATAATTTTTTCATTCTGTATTGTCTATTCCCTTGACAACTCTTACTAAAACAGCTATCATTGGAGATTATCTTGGCTCTGACCCTATAAGCCTGCCAAATAATTTTCCTTATTTAAGAATACATATATTTTTATTATTTCTCTTCCTGTGTAGAATTCTAATGCACCTACATATGTTGCTTCTTCCTATAAGAATACTGTGTCAAAATTAAATATTTACATTTGAAACTGTGATAGATAACTAATGACAATAACAACAATAATAGATAACCAAGCCAATAATACAATGTAACAATCAACATATGCCAGGGTTTCTTTTTATGCACAATTTAGCTTTCCATAGCTTTAGTTCTCTGTGCACTACAAAGGTCAATATGCATGAAATAAAAATATGAGAGATAAAAAAGGCATCATGGGTTTTACATTGCACCCACATTCATCAGCATTCTTTTTTCTGAGACGCACTCTGCTGCATTGAGTACAGCTCTCGAAGATCCTGAGCGGAAAGATGGTGAGAGGCAAGGGAAACGAAGAGAAGAGGCAATGAACAGAATGCTGAGGGCAGGGGGATGCCGCCTCATTCCGAATGGGAGGAAAAAGAACTGCTCAACCACTGCAGTGCATCTACAGCATTTATAACCCGGTGGGTTGATGCACAGGACAGCTCTGTGCCTAGCAACCTGTTGTTCTTGTAACGCACGAGGGCATGGTGGGATTTTTTTTGTACTTATTTGTTTTTTGTTTGTTTGTTTTGTTTTGTTTTTTGGACCAGTTTGTGGAATGTGGTTTACCTTGGGTACTCTGTGTTTTCAGCCCTGCCTTTCCTCGCTTTCACGCCTGTGATCTATTTCTAGTTTTAGCTGCTCCTCACATCTTTCTCGTTTTCTGCTTTATATTTGTAAGTGATGGGTGGTCAGTTGGAGCTGGAGGAGCTGTGCTTGGAGGATTCTGCAGAAGATTTTCATGCCATTGTTACACTTTTCTGTTGGATGTTTAAGACCAAGGTAAACTGAGGCCTATATGAATTATTTGCTATCCATAAAGGTGTGGCAAATCTCAGGAATTACCTTGGAACCATGCACAACACCTCTCAGTGAGTGTCAGATGTCTAGATGAGTCACAGCCATTGCTTGGCCAATTTGATTTCTGTGAAATTTTGGGAGGTATTTTTCTGTCCTGACAACTCTACACATCTTACATCATAAATCAGTTTCCTCTGTGATCTCACTGTCTCCTAGGTCAGAATACCAGGGACTCACCAATTTATGGGCTATCACAGTAGGGATTGCCTTATGTCCTGGGTTGTATTTGACTTCAAAGGCTGGGGCCAAAATATTGGCTCTCCTCCTACTGCATCTGTCCTTCTAGTTTTCGGTCTTCAAACTTTAGTTGTTGAACATCAAGAAGAGAAGAAATGTGACATTACATTGTGATGAAGGCAGTAAGCTGAATGTTACTATCTTAACTAAATATTAAGCACATTAGAACATAAAATGGAACTGTTATTTTCTAACATCCATGGATGGTCTAATATTTGAATCCCAATTGAATGTTATTGATTACATTTTTTACACAGAAATTTAGAAATCAGAAGCTACACATACTACTGTAGCATGACAATCATGATGACATTTTGTGACACACTTAAATTTCCATTTTGAGATAGCATGACCCTTTTAATCAATCATTTGTATCTAATACATGAAAAACTTTTGATTTATTGCCTTTTAATGGGATTTACATCATGTAAATTTTGTTAAAGGCAGATGTCTAAATCTGAAAGCAAAGTCTATCACTCTAACAAATCCTTGTTGCACACTTTTTTTTTTTTTTTTTTTTTTTTTTTTTTTTTTTTTTTTTTTTTTTTTTTTTTTTTTTTTTTTTTTTTTTTTTTTTTTTTTTTTTTTTTTTTTTTGGCTTTTTGAGACAGGGTCTTGCTATGCATTTCAGGCTGGCCTTGAGCTCACTTTTGTAGCCCAGGCTGGTCTTGAACTCACAGCGATCCTCCTGCCTCAGCCTCCCAGGTGCTGGGATTACAGGCGTGCGCCACTACACCCGGCTTCCACACTTTGAAAGACTCACACATATGCAGGCATAAATACATTAAACACACTATGAAAACAATAACTGTACATTGTCATAATAATATGAAGCTTTTGTGTGGTACCAGGGATTGAATTTAGGACCTTGCACTTGCCAGGCAAGAACTTACTCTACTGAACTATCTCTTGGGCCCTCATATGAAAAATTATGTACCAGAGCATCTTTAAACTAAAAGCCTTATTGCCTAGAAAACTTAATCATTTGAAGAACGAAATGTAACATATTACAACAAAACATATATTGATCACATTTATTAGTATATCTCCCAAAAGTGATGGAGATCTCTAGGAGCTCCTATCAATGACCAAGAACTGAATAATGTTTCCAGGTAGCTGCTTTCCTATTCATCAATTGGAGTCCAAGCCAACAACTTCCCTACACTCTAAGGAATTATTGCGCAACTATCCTAACAATTGTGATGATCTATGAGAAAAACAACTTTTATAATATTTAAACCAGCTGGCAACCCAGGTGGAGATATGTTTTTTAAACCTGTAATGTAAATTAAGTTATGAAAAATGATCAAAAATACAAAAGAAAAAATGAAAAGAGAAAAACTGTTGAGCCCAAATAAAATACAGTTCTTTGCAAAATGGACAAGCAGACAAACAAATGAATAAACAGTTTAACATATTGGACAAATAGACACATATCTTATAAAATCATAGTGCTCTCAATATATACGAATACTAATATATAGTGTATTAGTACAGGGTCTGCCGAGTCCTACTACACAGATAAGATTCATAGTGATCCTCTTATTTTTAGCCTCCCAAGCACTGGGATTACAGGGCCATGCCACCATGCCCAGTCTCAGTTAAAGTTTCATCATGCCGCAGGGGTAGGGCCAGCACAGCACACCGGGGATCGAACCCCAGTCACTGTATCTGCTTAAGCAGGCCCTTTTATCTGCTGAGCTATCTGGCTGGCCCTCAAATATATTTTGATCAAAATGAATTATAAATCTCTTACAATTTTAGAAGTTTGTAATTATAGATAGACTTGTGAGAATTATTTGTAGGCCAATTATCAGTGATCTTTTATAAGAAGAATTTGGATGAAATAACATATTTGATCTATAATTAATATGCAACATTTATATTTTATTCTGTCTTAAAATTTTTGGTAACTTTTGTGTCCTGTTTTTTCATGTAACTTTCAGATTGGTAATGTTCCTATACTCTACCACCTTTTTAGATCTTTGGTTATCATATTTGGTTGCCATCTCTTTGGCATTCATGGTCAGCTCCTCCAATTAACCCAGGTTGGTCTAGCACCATCCTTGTCTATCTATTGCTATAGTGAAATCTCCAAGGCACCACTGTTATAGGACTGAGCATCAACTTCTTACAAGGTCAAATCACCTCCTTCTCCAGGCTGGGTCCCTGGTACAGCCAGACACTATGCTCTAGTATAAATATAGTTCATTCAGAATTCTCTCAAAGGACATAAGCATACTCTCAAGTTCCACTTGGCACTGGACTGCATCCCTTCCTGTGGAGGACATTCTACAGTTTACCTTACAATGCAGGACCTATATGGAAATTTGCGCCTGACAAGGACATATGCTTGCCTGTTTTGGAGGGAGTCTAGCAGGGCCGTGGAGATAGCTCAGGGACACAAGTGCCTGTCTGGCAAGTGCAAGGTCCTGAATATGATCCCTGGTTCTGGGAGCGAGGAAGAACTGGAAAAAGCATTTAGGTTAAAAAAAAAAAAAAAAGAATTAAAAAAGGAAAATGGGACCTTAGTCCTAGTGGAATGCTGGGGACAGCATGAGATGATTTGCTAAAATATGTCCAAAGAAATAATAATATGGCTAGGGAAGCCAATGAACAGTTCCTGGAGTAAACTATAATGTCTTCACTAATCTTGTTACTCATTTCTCCCTTTTTTTCTATTCCTATACTCAGTTCGAGAATTTTAATAAAAAGCTAGAGAAAACTGTAATCCAGGCTTTAGTCCTACAGGCTGTAGTCCTCCAATCTCATAACTTTTTTCTCTTTTCTTCTTTTCTGCCACCATACCTCATTCTCAGGTCCTGTCACATCATAGAAACCAATACCTTCCATTGTCCAAAATGAGTATCTTTCTAAAGGACCTTTTCTAGCTTTTTTGTTAACCCCGATTAAATTGTCTTTCTGCTTCTGCAGTCCCATCTCAAGGAGGGTTAAACTGAATAATGCACACTGCTCGTAGGAGAGGTTGGACTCACCAGCACCTCCGTCCCTGGAACGCACTGCCGTCGTTGTCTCTGCATCACTGCCCCCACTTTCCGCCCAGGCTTTTCCTTCCTCTGATTGGGGCCGCTGTGGCTCTGAACCAAGCTCAGGGTGCAAGAGGCTGCGGGCATCACTGGCTGTCGTGTGAGTGGAGAGGTGGCTGGGGCACCCAGGCTGAGTCTGTCTATGACTGCAGCAGGAGTCCCTCTGCGCTCTGCCTTTGTGCCTCCCTCCCATGTTGCTGTACCGTGCTAAGACAGTTGCGTAGATGATCTGATCCATGTATAAAAGAAACTCCCTTCTACACCAAATGATGCCCTTGAGTTAAACATGCTTCAGCTTTGTCATTTATGTCTTCCACAGTTCATCCTTATCTGATTAAGCAAAGATGGAAAGATTCAGCTCTAATAGAAGGGCTGTTGTTCTGTCAGTCCTTTTCTCCTCTGGGCTTGATTTTTCTTTAAAGAAAATCTTTTATTTATTTATGTGGTACAGCGTCTCCCTATGCAGCTCAGACTCACAGTGATCCTGCTATCTCAGTCTCCCCAGGACTAGGATTACAACGGGGTACCACCACACCCTGGTGTAGGCACAACACAGCAAGGCATGTAGACCACTGCGCTATCTTCCCATCCCAAAGTCTTGACTTTAAAATAGTGCTATGAGCCAAATCTTTTGTAGTTACTCCAGCAAACGTTCAACAATTAAGGTGGTCTGTAATCCACATCTGCACAAAGAAAGTCAGTGCAGGAATCAAGAACTCAACATGCATTTATACATATATCTATAGAAATCACTTCTATGTGCATGTTCCACGAGAGCTATTTGCCCCATGCTTAATACCTGTTGATATCAATATTAATAGACCTCTGTGACTAATTTTCTTGCTACCAGTGTACTATTATTCCTTTTCACACCCACAATGAGAAAGGTCCCCTTGTCCAATTTTTTGTTTTACCTCAGTCCTTGTGTGGGCATCAGTATGTCACATGAAACAGAGCTGAGAGCAAAGTTCCCAGGGGGAAGGAAGGAGAGAGGATGGAGAGATAAAGATAAGAGATAAGATACAGAAATCAGGTTATGTCCAACTCTCTCTCCAGATAGGAAAAGGAACTGTCCAGCTACCACAGCATGTCCTACATTTCACAGGTCAGTGCCACATGGCACCCCATGGTCTTGCAACCTGTTCTCGTATCATGGGGGTATACAGTGTTTCTGATCTTTGGTCTGCGGCAGCTTGTTTGCATGACCCATCACACACACTCTTTGTATTCGAAGTAGATCCTCTTAGTGACCACACGCTTGATCAATTTCCACCTGTAGCCGCTCCCCACAACACTGCCTTTAGACCTTGTATCTAAAGGAGGAGAGATTGAATGTGGCTCGTATTTTCAAGAGACTCATTCCAATTTTTGTTGACTACTGCACTAAAATTATAGCAAAAGAAAGATGCTTACTGCACGGAGAGGAGAAATGTCAGAGAGGTTGAGAGGAGGGACCAGCTACAATCCACGGTGCACTCAGGCGCACCAAGAGATGTGTCTTTCTAATTACTTGGTGGCTCCTATACCAACCAGGTGGACAATCCACCTGAACCATCACAAGACACTTCTTGTCAGTTTTCTCCATGTAACAGCTTATATCTAAGAGTCATCGAAAGACTCATGAGCTCAGAGGTGGGACTTTTGGGAACTAAGATCTTAGGTGTGTGGTGCTAAATTATAGATGGTTGGTATTGAGTCACAGGTGTGTAATCCTGGATTGGTCCATTACAGATTTGTAGCTTGGTGTGTTGCTAGGTTGTGAAGCCTGGAGTGAAAAGTTGCGTTAACTGGCAGTGTGTGCAGGAGGTTACAGACCTTCTTCCTTCAGTACTCTCTGCTTCTTACCTGCCATGCCATTAATTGCTTCTTCCCTGAAATGCTCCTCACTATGTTGCCCTGCCTTTCAGCCAGGCAACTGAAACAACTATTAATTGTGAGCTAAAATTACCCTTCCCTCCTCCAACTTGGATGTGTTGGGTATTTTGTCCTAGCAAGGAGAAAATAACTAAAGAAAACACTCAAAAACATCTCTTTCCATGACAAAAATAATCACAAGGTTAAAGTTATCTGACTTACAACCAAAGCACTGCAGTTCCCTACCCAAAATCACACAGTCACAATATTGTCGAAAGTTCATGCCAACATCTTCTCTGACACTCAAACTCTTAGCCTTAGAAATAAAAACTGCGTTGCATAATTCCAAGATGAGGTAGCACATGGTATTCATTGTAAGAGGAAAGAATTAAAAAAAAAGAGAGAAAAAGTCAAACAGGCAAAAATAAGACTGAAATCCAGCAAGTCAGATATTGAATCCTATGACTCCATGTTCAACATTTGCAATAAACAGTGAGGAGGTAAAATTGTAAGTTTAGGAGTACTTAGAGACTCCCATTGATATGGCCTCCATGTTGGGGTAGTTATATACATGGCCTATGACTTTCCCTGGCAGATGGCCCACATTCCTGACATTTCTGAGATCTTCTTTGAAACCTTGGATCTATTTCCAAAGCTTTACACAGTGCTTTTCTCAGGGACTCCTCTTTAAAATTTGGGTGGGCGCCTTCTTAAGACTACACCATTCTGCATTTCAGTAAAGTCAGTGTCACACAGACAATGCCAAGGTCTGCTGTTAGAGGGAGCAAAAGGAACACCTCCTGCTGCTCAGCATCTGGAGGGCTGAGTATGCTAGACCTATTACTGGAAGCAATTTCTTAGAAAGCCTTTCTCAAGTGGGGAGCCCAGGAACTCACACTGTAGATGAATACTTTGGACTCTTTTAATCTGCATGAGGTAGGGTACTATAGAATCCAGGGGTGTCTGAAACTGTCTTTCTAGTTTGCTCGTTGTAAAGTACTTGATTTTTTCATAAGGGGCAATAATCTCTTCCTACCTGCTTAGGCCCAACTTTATATGTAATTGTTTTTAGACCAACATTTAAATTTTTTGGATTACTCTGCTTTGATTTTTACCATTGACTCTCATTTATGGAAGTGGCTTAAAACATCCAGAAGTATTTATCCACATCCTGAACTTTGGGGTGACTTAAAGTTTCCTGTATCACTCAATTAATTCAAAGTATTTATACTCAGCCTTGCCTAAGTATTAGTGCATGAGCAAGAAGTAGATAATGTTTGCTAGCTTGAAATACAAATGCTCTGAAGCTTATTTTCTAGCAGTATTCTCATTCTCAGTTAAACCCTTATGATTCTAGCCTTTGGTGATTGAATTTCTATCAGCACTCTGGCCTTTTGAACTAAGAGCAGCACAAAACTGCCCATAAACCTCCATCCTGTGCTCTTTGAGCTAGCACCAAATCTTTCCAAACTCTGTCCACAAGCCATTTCTAAAGGTTTTTAAACTTTATAGTTAGGGACTGGCACAGTAATGATCCCATTCTTGTTATTAATTTTTCCATACTAGATAGTTTTCTTTTTTTTATGCCCAGTCTCAGCCTGCCCTGGGTTCTTGTTATTAATTTTTCTGTACTAGATAGTTTTCTTTTTTTATGCCCAGGCTCAGCCTACCCTGGGGGGTGGGGCTGGTGCAGCATGTGGTCCTGGGAATTGAACTGTGGTCCCTGCAGTTGGCTGAGCTTGCCTGAGCAGGCACTATAGACCGCCAGCTTTCTGAGCATTAAGACACAGTATTTGACATGCATGACTTAAGTGGGAAAAGTTTAACAACCTGGATCACAGTCCTACGGACTCAGGCCATGGTTGGTTGGTGCTCAGCCAAGAACATCCCAGCAGAAGCACATGACAGAGGCGAGACCATAGCTCACGGTGGTTTGGAAGCATAGCAGAAGAACATCACCAAAGCAAAGGAGCAGAGCCTGATTCATCCCTGGGTGGCTCTCAACCAGAGGAAAGCCCATGTTAACCATCACGTGCACCATTGTGAGCAGCTCAGCAAAAACTTGTGCTCCATCCCCACGAGATCTAAACCATTCCTCTTCCCCACGCATGCACACTATGTGTGCAGTGCACACAAACACCTTTGTTAGACTACTTCTGGTATCAGACCAGATACCACACTCTCAGTATGTTTTTTTTTTTTTTTTAATGATTCTACATTAGTTATCAGTACATGGTTAGTCTACTGCGGTGACCAGTTTATTACCTAAACAATTCTACTATCAGTGGTTTCAATCACCCACTTTGTATCATGTAGATAAGAGTCAAGTGGAGATGGATGGATTTAGATGGGTTTTTGTTAATGTTTTGCTTTTGTCTTTTTGAGACAGTGTTTTGCTACACAGGTGGGCTTGAGCTCGCTTTATAGTCCACCATGGTCTCAAACTCACAAGGATCCTCTTGTCTCAGCCTCCCGAGTTCTGGGATTAGATATGCTTTGTAATCAAAAGTCTACAGCAGCTTGTGATTAATGACCTGGCCTTCATTGATAGTATTACAGCTAATTTTAGCACGAGTCTGCCATTGTACATAGATAAGTGATTTTTATTTGGAGATTACTGTACATGTATATGAACATTTAATTCCATTTTACATACTCTCCAGATATTGTTTTGTAATCCTTGAACTGAAATAAAATTAGAGTCTTTATATTGAAATTGCCATTTGTGAGTCCTTCCAAAAACAGATAAATGTAATATTTCAATTACATAGCTTTATCCAAGCCCTTTTATTAAAAAAAAAAAAAAATTCTTAGCATTTTGTTTACTGGTGGAAATGTTTAGGAGTATGTTTGACAGTCTTAGTCCTTCTGCCAAAATGTCAGGTGCTCTCTTTCAACTTTCTAAACTAGCTTGTGTCATTTTATATTTTTATTCCAGGTAAACTACAAGAAGGTTAAGGAGCTGGGTATAGTGGTACATGTCTGTAATCCCAGCACTCTGAGAACCTTAGGCAGGGGGTTCTGGAGCCCATTGTGGGCAACCTAGAAATTTAGCAAGATTGTGTCTCTAATCAAAATCACATAAATAAAATAAAATGTTTTGAAGAGGGGAGGTAGTTTATCAGGAAGTTCAATAAACTGACTTCAGTCCTCAGCTCTACGGGGAATATAATATCAAATAGTAAAGAGCTATTTTTGTTAAAGCGGCATGTCCTTTTAATCTATGTATTTAGTAGTGTCTTCAAATGTTAAATTTAAAATACTGAATTTCTAAGATTTTAAAATTCAGCAAAGAAACCATAATTCTTAGTTAAGATAATGTTTTAGGAACATAGTGGTACTTGGTGTCAATATATAGGGATAACAATTAAAAGATGAGATGTCGGCTTTTGTTAAACTTCAGACTGTTCCATTGGGGCTTTTGCTTTCACTTTACTCACATTGGCTTCTCTTTTTTTTTTTTTTTTTTTTTTAGTAGAAGAATGTAGGTTGGTAAGACATGTGAGAGCATCGTCCTACATAAATCCCCAGCCTTGTGCATCTGTGGACCTCTAATTGCCGCCTGTTCTAATTGGCGTTGGAGACTCCACGCCTTCTGTGTGTCCCTGGCTTGAATATGCACTCACACCCCCATGTCATGGTCTGGTTGCTGCCTATCATAGCTTAATTATCCTGCCTGTCCTTGTCTGCAACTCAGTCAGGAAGCAGTAAGACAGACACTTATGATGTTATCAGTCTTCTCCACATGTTATGCAAAGTTGTGGCGTTCCCACACAGTAAGTAAGGAGGGAGAGATGCAAAATGGACTCTTCAGAGGACCCCCTGAGAAGTTTCTAATAATGAGATCATGGGGGAATTTCTCAGCTGTTGTTAAGTGTTCATTTAACAGGCAGAGTCAGGTAGTGGAAAGTGGCACTTTGTGCCAGCAAGTTGAATTAACGTGTCTGTCACTTACAATTATATTTATCCTATTTCTCTAAGAACTTACTGATTTTTAGAGTCATGATTAAGCGAAACTATCTACTAAAGCTTATTTTGCATTTTAGGATAATTGGGGGATATTTGAATTTTCTATACCCATAATTTACAACAGCTGTTTTCTCTTTCGAGTTCTGTATTTCTTTTACTACTAAACAAACTGATAAAGGATTTCCCAGTTGTAAAAATCTCTCTTTGAATGACTCCTCAGCACAATATGTCTCGCTGAAGCATTAGTCAGTTTTCACTCTAGGAATTCATTGCTTGTTAAAGCACATTAGCATCCAAGGGAACAAGGACTCATTTTTTTTTTTTTAAGTAAGAAAATATCTTCATAATATTCAGAATCTGTCATGCAGGGTGAATTCTGATTTAAACCTGACTAGAGGACTTTTCTTCATCCAAAGTTGGCTCTGTTGATTCTTAAATTCTTCAATATCTAAATCTATACAAAGAAAAGAGAGCTAGACTTTCTCTTCAAAACTAATTCATTGAAATTTTTCCTTAAGTTTTGCTTTTACAGATGTGACTGAAAAAAAGCAAGCAGCTACAAAAGAGAATAAGAGAATAAAGAAGTGTATAATATACATGAACTGGCACACACCCGTGCAGAGCAGTGCTAAGAGAGTGTGCGGTGCTGTCTTTCTCTTGTTTTTATGTCCAGCTCAGAAACACATAAAGGCTTTCAATGTCATGAATTCTAGCCAGATTTTTCTCTCTACATCGAATGTTATATTCACCTTATTTCATGCTAAGGTATGTTTTATTCAGCAACTACTGGTAGTTGACTAAATATTGGTGCCACTTTGGTATATATGACTTACACATACTGCCTTAATTAGAAATACCAGCCAACTTTGTGGGTGGCATATATTTTTACCGTTGTCAGAACACGTTGAAATTCCCAGGAAAATTAACTGAAAAGTGCAGAGATTTCCCATGTACTCTGTATCCCTGACACATAACTGCCCTGTTATCATATCTCCAAATAAACGCATGTATCTGCTGGAACTGACGGACCTTCATGGCAGCATATCTTCACCGGAGGCCATGGTTCCCTCCTGGCCTGCACTCACTGGTTTCGGATGCTTGCGTCCACCACTGTGGTATGGCTGAAAGCATTCTTATCCATCTGAGAGGCCTCTGTACTCAGCTTATCCAATGATTCCAATTCCTTTTCTTTGTGAAGGAAGCCTGAAAATAAAAATGTCTAGCTATGATGACTGTTTCTGTATTTTTATAAGACATTTATATATAACACATTTTCTCTTTTGTTTTTACAACCATGGTGCCTAGGGCTCTTTGTCTGTGAAGCTCCCTGTGCAGAAGCTTGGCACCATAGTACTTTTTAAGGATTTAAATTTCAAAAAACTAGGAACCTGGGGAGATAGCTCAGTGGAATATGTATTTGCCTGACAAGCACTAGGACCTGAATTCAATCCCTAGTCCCACAAAAAAAAAAAAAAAAAAAAAAAAAAAAAAATTACTAAAAGAGAATAGTTATCACAGCTAGAAAATATTTACATCACTGTATTAAATTGTAATTTTGTTCTACTTTCCTTCTTTTATAAATGATAATATTATAAATGATAATAACTCATCATAAATATTATTAAATAAATGGCTATACAGAAAGGTTCTTTGCTCTTTATGTTTTCATGACCCTAAAAGTAATTTTCTGTTACACCTTCCTAGGGTTCATAGTTCATTTAAATATTTCTAATATTTATCTACAGCCAGTTGTTTATATTTTCATTAGAATATGAAGCTACCTTCATTACCTTTTTAAATCAAAATAATAAGAAAAGTATTAATC
The DNA here is from genome assembly GCA_004027025.1 of Myocastor coypus. NCBI lineage: Eukaryota > Metazoa > Chordata > Mammalia > Rodentia > Myocastoridae > Myocastor > Myocastor coypus. Next base: position 77,772 of record PVJA010000803.1, on the reverse strand, counting down.
TATCCAAATATTATAGAGTAAATTTTAATAATTTATTTAAAATAATTTCGTTACTTATATTTCTGGGCTGCACTTCTGAATTACATATGCAAAAGAGTATGGACTATTGTGTTCAATGAGAAGATTTGTACTAATAGTGTTTAGAGAAGATATCACGTCTGCACTTGTCCTCTGAATAACTACTACGAAGACATCAATATGCAATGTATGCATGATTGTAACTGTCCTGCTAACTTGCTGTGAAACTATTTCATTGCTATGTCTTTCTCAGTATTATTAATTGAAAAAGGAAAAGAAATGAATAAAGTTAGCAAGTGGTTTTTAATGTCAGTCATAAAGGACAAAACAAAGTAAAGAAGAATAAAATTTGAAATTTATTTTGATTCTCATTTTCATTTACTTACTAAACATGCCCTGTAGACTTCCTCTGGTTCAAGGCCAAGGCAATGCACACAGAGCTTACCAAAGCTGACGGAACTCTCAGTTCTCCTGGTGCTTAGGTTTTGTTTGCTTAATTTCGTAGTGCTTTAGGTGAAGGTACCTTAGGGCAGGCTCAGCGTTTGGTCACAGGTGATTTGCAAGCCTGCTTTGCATTAGTCTGCTCTTCCTGTTTTCTATCAGTGCAGTGTTCTGCCCGTCACTGAGGTCATCATGCTGCGCTAGCGTACATCTTAGGTTCATCAGATCATCCCGTAGATGGGATGCAGCCAGCAACATATCACCTGGAACTCTGATTTAGCACTCTGTTAAAGATATTGTTAAATGTTATGGAAGCTATACAGCCATCCACTGCACAAGATGTTAAAAATAAATAATTGCAAGGATTTAATATATATTGCCCTTAGGATAAGCTCACCCTTTCATGGATTTTTAAAAATATCTATTGAGATAATATACCGTGTACCACATTCCTTTTGAAAATTATTCCTCAGTCAGGTTTTCCTTTTTGTTTGGTTGTTGATTTGTACTAGGGATTGAATCCAGGACCTTCTACTAGTCCCTCATTGTTTTTTAAGTTTTCTATTTTCACACACATTCTCTCACTAAGTTGCTTTGGACTTGAGTTAATAATCGCCTTACTCAGCCCCTCAGTGTTTAAGATAATACATGTGCAGCCCTTTCGCCCTGCAGACTGCAGTAAGTCACTTTGACTCTTAAAGGCAAGATAGCAGAGGAATGTCAGCCATCCTATTGTGATTAAAAAGGATGGGATATTTGATCTATTTTTTTTTCTTCTAGTTTCTTGAAGTTACACACCTTTAAATTAAGCAACCAAAACAAAATGTTTGGTTTCTTTGTAGCTGCCGCTCTGCATGATATTTTACCATGCTTGATATTGGTGGGTCCTGTCTACTTTGGTGTTCCACACTGATGTGATTTCTTAGGCAGTGTCTGTCCATTTTGGAGAGCAAGTTTACTTTATTACAATGTTGTCACATGCTTTCTTACCTTTCACAGTGAGTTTTACTAAAGATGTTTTACAGAAATGGCATTAAGCTGTAAGTCATACACACATCTTCCTCATTAAAATTTTTAATAGAAAAATTCAATAAGAAAATATTATAAGCAGGTGTATTGGCTTATTCCTGTTGTTCTAGTACCCTGGAAAGGTAAGACTAGATGATCTTAGGTTCAAACCCAGTCTGGGAAACTGAGCAAGATTTTATATCAGGATATGATAGGATAGGGTAGGATAGGATAGGATAGGACAGGATAAGGTAGGGTACAGTAGTGTTCAGTAGGGTAGGGTCGAATTGGATTGGATTGGACTGGGTCAGATCGGATAGAATAGGATAGGACAAGGTACAACAGGATACAATGGAATGGAATAAGTAGAGCTGAGGTTTAGCTAAGAATATTGTGGATTCCCAGTGTATGAGTGTCTCAGATAATCTTCTCTTGTTGCTGGTACAAATACTTGACCCCCAAAATGAAGGAAGGAAAGGTTTATTTAGCTCACAGTTACCGAGGTTTCAGTCCATACTTGGCCGGCTCCAAGGCAGACTGGCACATGGCAGAGAGCAGCAGTTCGTGGCAGCAGAACAACAATTACAACAGAGAGAACAGAAAGAGATGCTGTTTCTCTGTCTCTCTTATAATACATTCAGGCTATCTCCCAAGGCTGGGAAAGCTACACATACCCTTACTCCCAGAGTACTAAAATTCATAATCCCATCAGTAGTAAGACACATAGTCCCAGTGGACCATGAGCTAGTCTCAAACTCTAGAAGTCCCTGCCCCATGACTGCATGAGGCTTTATGGGGAAAGCTAGACACAAACTAGAACAATGAATGAACAATATATATAAAGGTAAGAAAGGAAGAAAATGTGATGCCCACTTCAGCATTTTTGAACATGGAATAAGTAGATTTCTCTGCACTAGGAATTAAATGTAATACCATAGTCGATTCTCTAGGACTGTGGTAAACACATTGCTATAACCAGGTAGGTGTAAGATTATGTGTAAGCATTGCATTGCTTCCCTAGTATGAGAAACTGCAAGAGTAAATAAAGTCTGAAATATACCGTACGTATGGTGAAATGAGAAGAAATTGTTCAGAAGGAAAAGGGAATTAGGGTGAAGGCAAAGGGAAAATTGTTAAAAGAGAAATAATGCAAGTCAGCTATACTATTCCTATCTCTTATCTCATTAAAGAGGAAGGTTTGTGCTGGTATGAGTTGGAGGAGCTTTATGCCCGTATCTTATATCCTGAGCAATTATTTCAAAGATGACCACATGTAATGTATTGACTTGTTATTCTCGCACTATTTTGTTATAGAATTTTGTCTATGTCTTTCCACAAAATTAAAAAAAAAAGATCTTCTTAAAAAAAAAAACCCTCAGAGGTATGCTTAGGATTTCATAATTAGTAACAAGAGATTAGTTAACCTGAACGAAAAAAATAAAGTCCTCCTTCGTGTGAAGACCTCTTTGTCGAAGACCTTGCCAAGGTGGCACCTCTGACACCTGGCCTTTCTTGGCTTTATTGGCTGCTGCTTCTCCGGAGCCCTCTGCTGGAGGGCTTGGTCTCTCGCAGTTCTCCAAGCCAAGAGTTTGGCAATTAAAAACAATCAGGCAAAAGCCAGTGCCCCACTGGCATCTACTATAACTACCCGCTTATTTCTGTCAATGAAGCAGCAAACAGACTTTCTGTGTCTGTTGAACAGTAAATTTATCTCAGCATGTATGCTCTAAAGTAAAACGTGTAAAAACTGAAATCGAAAAGATTAAGAAGGTCAAAGTTTATGCTTCAGACTATACACAGACATGTGTTTTAAGAAACAAATACTCATTATCTGAGCTAATTAAATCATAAAAATTGCGAAAGTTGGTAGATTTGGAAGCCTTTTAGTATTACCACTAAGAACTCAAAGACAATATTATTGTCCTTAAAAAGCAAATGATATTTGTGACTATGTAAAGGGGACTTTTCTTACCTTGTTATTTTAAAAGTTTAATTTAAAATTCAATCGTAACTATAAAATATACAAATATACAATTTTTAATTTAGGGAAATATATATATATATATATATATATATATATATATATATATATATTCATGAGTGAAATTGAACTACCTCCCATTTAAACTGGGGAAATAATTCCCTGGGATGACTGCCATTAAGACGCGGACTATCTGCCACATTCCCAGTTATTTATCATTGCTTAACTACTGTACTGACATGACATAATGGGGATCACTGACCTATGGTGTAGCGGGGGAGACAGATTAGAAAAGCAGGTGAGGCTCTTTGGGCACTCGTGGAAACCAGAGTACCCGTGAAAAATTACACATTCTCGACAGTGTTGAATAGAAGACCTTTATGACTTCATGCGGATGATTTTTCCCATTGCCAGTTCAGTTAATGATACTGGTCAGGCAGACACATAATAAATTAATTTCTTCTGTGATGAGCAACGCTATTTCATGTTCAGGCTTATGAGACACTTCAGACACAGAACTGAAGCCACATGTTCTCACAATGTGCCCCTGCGCGGCATTCAATACTCCTTAGCTATTTTTCTTTCAACGTGAAAAAGTATTTTGGATGCTTCTACAACCTGTTATAAAGATATCCGTTATGACAATCTAAAAATGAAACGCACTGCTATTACTTATCTTACTATAGCATATTAAATAAGAATGAAAATGTCACTTTATATTTAAAATTGACAAGAAAAGAAGGAACATTATCTTTTATATTTTTGGCTAATTTCTTCATACATGCAAACACAAATTCATTTGTATTACATCCTCAGCTTGTTTTCATAGTGTTGTTCTTATACTTCTTAAGACATGAAGATGTCCTTGGAGCATTGAAAGTTGGTATCATAGATAGATAGATAGATAGATAGATAGATAGATAGATAGAAAAATTGTGAATTTATCATTGTTCATGTTCATTATATGTGTATCAAAATGAAATAGGTTATTACACAACATTATGCTGAACAGTTTTCACATTGTAACAAATATTAGGAATCAATGTTTTCCCTAAATACCATAAAACATTAGCAGGACAATTGCTATAGCAGTGGTAATATAGACCAATGCATGAGACTGTGTTTGTGAGAGTTATTTAGATAACACCGAAGAGTTCACAGTAAGAAGGGATTGTATGTGACCAGACACCTTCAAGAAAAAGAACATCGTGCTGAGTGGTATAGCATTATCTAATTATTTTATTGGACTAGTAGGTTTGTTTTGAAGTTGACTGAAACATAAGTTTGAATTGATTGAATTATATGTTTGTATAGTCTTATTGCATCTGATTTTTAATGCCTGATTTACGTGTTCCCAAAACATTCTTCATATTCTGGAACTTTTCAAAGTAAAAGCATTGTCAATCTGTGGCATATGACTTGCCAACTTTCCAACAAGTTTGTTAGAACTGTAGAATCCCAAGCCCTGCCTTAAAATTGGGAAATTGTATTGCGCATTTTATTAAGACCTAGTTTAGAAAAAAACCATTGAGACATTATTTAAATATCAAAATGACATTTCACGTGTCAGCATGCGTATGCGACGACGTATGTATGAATGCGCATGTGCTTAGGGAGTCATTTCTCACACACGGGCTAATGCAAAGGCCCTCGTATAGGTCCTGTCTTAGCACACTCACTCAGATGCGCTCTCACTCAGAATTTGCCGAGAGCTTTGGGATGTTTTCTGGACATGTTAAGACAGACTACAGCATTTTTCTAATTACAATTTAGCAAAAGAAATTGAAGACTAGGAAGCAATGATAAGAGCAAAGCTTGGTTTAAAAAGTGGAAAAACCATTTCAGTGGTAATTGCAAAATGAGTGTAAGGATATGTTTTTAACAGTATCACATAGTTCTTTCAAGCAACTCACGTGGATGATATGTTTTCCTAATATTTGACAGCTCTATAAAAACTAGATGAAAATTTTCTAATGTATATGTAGCATTTCTCAGTTAACTCATGCATGCTAATTTTTATATTGATGCATAGACTTGCATATTTAAGTTCAGCATGTGTTTATTCCGTGGATATGAAGTAAAATGTGACGAATTGATTTTGAAAGATACTGTGACTATTTCCAAATCAAAATTTCAGCAGCTGTCATGAAAAAGTCACTTTTATAAGAATTTTTATTACATTATGACACTCTTGTAATCGCTTTCCAATACTTTGGTAATCTAAGGTGTCCTGTGTTTCCATACATGTGGTTTCTAACGCTGTATTTGGATGACGGCACATTTACTAAGTTTTTACTTTCACTTTTTAGTTTTCATAGCATGAACAAGATAAAATCAGTATGGCAGTATATTTTGTACTTTCTCTAAGAAATGATAGGTTCTAATATACTTTTCAGTTTTAGGGTCAGGAAGATAGCTCAGTAGAATAAGTGCTTGCCTGGCAAGCACAGAGTCCTGAGTTCAGTCCCTGGTACAAAAACTTTTCAGTTGGGAGGCAATCCCAATCTTATTTTACTTTTGGCTGCATTGCCCCTTACTAAATTTTTATTATTATTCTCACTGTTCTTTTTGACTCATTCTATCTTTACTACTTTCACAAAAAGTTCATCCCTTTCTGTCCTTTTCATAGTACCTTTTAATCAGAATTGGGGTTCGGTCTTCTTTTCCTCTGTTTATCTTTCTCTGCACTTTTGTTTACTATCATTGACCACTGATTTTTTCGTTGCTGATGTTAGACAAGGTCTCTTACCGTATAGTTCAGGTTGTCCTTGAACTAACTATATAGCGCAGTGTCTGGCTACAAACTCATGGTGATCCTCTTGACTCAGCTTCCTAAGTGCTAAGTTATGGGTATAGACCCCTACTTTCAGTTTACCAATGATTTTCTAACTTATAATTTATAGTCTGACTTTTCTTCTCAGCTGTTTATATCAAAGTTCTGGCTCAATTAACTGAATTTGTATCTCAACATGCCCTAAGCAGAATTCGTTATTTCTCCATCTCTCCCTGCATCCCAAGGCTGATTTCTTATCAGTTGACTGTACTACCTAGAGAACTGAGCACATAATAGAAAGAATATATAAACATTTCCATTCATAATATGCACCTGATCTTACCTCTCCTAGGCTTGTTTTTCTGTAAGCTAATGTTGGTGAAAGCACGTCACATTCACTGTTTTTACTTCCTCAATTGCCACTTTGTGTTTGAAGTGCTACTGGTAGCACTGTAACTCTAGCAACACATCTACAACCATTGTATGAAATGTTCCTTAAATAAATCCATTACTTAGTAAACATTGAAACCAAATGAAATTGCTAACAAAGAGATACATGCATAAGTATTTGTATTTCGGAACCAAGTACAATTGCAAAAATATGAAATTAGAAACGTGGCCAACTATGAATGAATGATTCTCAAAATAAAATATATATGTGTATATATATATATATATATATATATATATATATATATGCACACACAGAGTAGCTTATAACTGAGTGATCAAAAACAATCAAATCTTGTCACTTGCTATATGTGGATGGAACTGCAAAATATGATGAGTGCAGAAAGCCAGCCACAGAAAGAGAACTCCCACAAGCTTTCATTCATAGGTGTAGGGCGAAAGACTGAACAGAGAAGAAATGCGTGGGTGAGGTCACTGGAGACTGAAACAGCAGGGGGATGATGGCAAAGAGTGAGGAGGTGGACCATAGATATGAGACTTGGTTGGGACAGGAAGTGTGCTATATGACACAACAGGGTTGATATCTGTGACAACAGGTTCCACCGTGCAAATACACATAAAAGAGTTTGAATGTCTCCACCACATAGAAATGATAATGTTGAAGTACCACAAATGCTGTTTACCGTAAATAAATCATTACACATTGTATACATACACTGAATATAACAAGGCACCCTGTAAACAAAAAATGAAACAAAAATAACTATTGTGTTTCAGTTGAAACAAAATACAGGAAACTCTTTAACGTGAAGAAAAGTGAGAAAGAAAAAAATGTAATTGAAAAGGCATTCTGAAAGAAAGTTATAAGAAAGTCAAAGTGGGTGAAAAGCTATTGCTGACCTGAGCGTATGGGATCTGTCAATGAAACCTCTTCAGGCTAGGAGATGCCAGATACTGAGGAAGAAGTGAAGACGTTTCCATACTCCTAAGAGCATCTGTGATAAATGTGAAAAAGCAATGTCAGTACATGGAGAAAGAAGTAATTTGACCAGAGTGCTAACAGGAAGGGCAGAATGGAAGGCAACACATCCAGAAAACTCTCCGGTAGAAAATTGCCAAGTCTGCTTATTGCATTTCAGTAAAGGAGTCATTGAATATACTGTACATATATTGTATACTGTATGTATAACATGTATGTAGAGTATATGTGTATCATATGCATATTGTATGCTCTATGTTTTATATTGAATATATATAGATGTATATTGTATTGCATATACATATTGTACACTATGTGTATTATACATATGTAATGTATTCTGTCTATATATTGTACAACACAAATATAATATGTGTATAAGGTATGCTCTATGAATTTTGTATATATATGTATACTAAATATATCATATATTCATACTGTATACATATTGCATGTATATTGTATACTAATGCATATTATAAACTGTATATTTCATTCCTAAGGTATACTCTATGAATATTTATATAGTATGTATATGGATATATTGTATGCATATTCCATTCACTAATCTTTATAATGAATTATTTGTGAAAACTTTTGAGTTTGACTTCTGTTAAGCTACTTTTTTCTAGTTCCCCATTCCTCTCTACCTGCTTTTTAAATATGGTTCTAGATTAGGGTTCTATCCTTGACCAACCAATATTTTTGCCAAAACTTTGCTGCATGAATGTATTTCCTTATTTGTACATACTAATGACTTCCAAAGGAACAGCAGTAGGCAAGGTCTTGTCTCCTAGTAGTCCAGTAACCTGGACTTTTTCTCAGACCGTGCTAATAAGATATGTGTAAATGAAACCTCTTCACCCCATAGCAATCTCTCTTGTGTCTCTTTTGTGCACCTGGCTACCTTGTTCTGCAACCCAGGAATGGAAAGTCCTGGACACTTCCATCTATCTCATTTCTCACAATCAATTATTAATTGTTGCTAATTGTCCCACTAATATTTTTTTTTTTTTTTGTCTTTTTGAGACAGGGTCTCACTATGCAGTTCAGGCTGGCCTTGAGCTCACTTTCGTAGCCCAGGCTGGTCTCGAACTCGCACCGATCCTCCTGCCTCAGCCTCCCGAGTGCTGGGATTACAGGCGTGCGCCGCCACGCCCGGCTGTCCCACTAATATTTGATGATTCATCATTCTACTTTTTCTGCCAAATATGACAGTCCAGACTGTTCTCCTGTATAGATCACATTTTTCAAAAAATACATTGAGTGACTTTAATGTTCCAGAAACAACCAGGCTAACCGTTTGTTTGTACCATTTCAAATGTTATGTAATCCTTACCACATTTCTAAGAGATAGGATCTGTTATCTGAATTTCACTAAGAATAACAGAGCCAGGGCCAGAAAGATAATACAGCCGACTGAAGCACCTGCTTAGGCAGATGCAGGGACCCAGGCTCAATCCCCAGCGGGCGATGTTGGCCCCACCCGGGGGTGGTGCTGAGACTAGGTGTAGACGTAGGTGCCTGAAATTCCAGCACTTGAGAGGCTGAAAACAAGAGAATTCCTAAGAGCCTGATCTGTGTAGTGAGACCCTGTAGATCGTACACTAAATGCATTTTTTAAAACTTAAAAAAAGAACAATAGAACTGAGGTAATTATCAAAAATGGTCTGACTAGATCCACTGGTGAATTCTGCCTGATGTTTATTATCTATTGCAAAAGGCAATGACTGGGATTTTTGATCATAACTGATGGGTTTTTTTTTTTTAATTTTTGTTCCCATTTCTTCTTTTTTTTTTTTTTTGTTAAACATGACAAAGTTTGTTTTAGACACTGGCTCAATTACCTTTCTTATTACAGAGACAAAGTATCTTGACACCAAAAGTTGGAAGAAGAAGGTTTATTCAGTTCAATTTGTCGAGGTTTTGGCTCACAGTGCGCTAGCTGAAAGGCAGAGAGCAACATGCTGAGGGCTCTCGTGGGGGAGAAACAGTTCATGGTGGGCAGAAGGCAGCACGGCAGCCGTGTAGTAAAGAAGCATCAAACCATAAGCAACCACAGCGGCGCTCTTTCTGTCGCTCATGCTCTACACAGGCTACAAGTAGGAAGCAGTCACACACAGGGTGCAGGGTGGGCCTTCCCACTATCCATACTCAGAACTATGCCAAACTGCTCAGTACAGTGATTTAGTTATCACGAAACCTTCATGTCTTCATCACACACCTTTACTACAGCCACCTCTGAAAAGCCCCACCCAGAACCATGTGAGACTCTGGCAGAGAACGCAGGCACAGGCCATGACAGATGAAAATTAAGTTATCTTTTTCCTGCCGCACATCACTCCACAGCCCATCCCTATGAGAAGAGTTAACATGACTTTTTCATTACTTTTGCCTATTTCCCATACTCCTGGCACCACTTGCACTTCTGTGCTCTAATGATAGAGTATATGTCATTGCCTCTAGGAACATTGTTTTTCACATTTGGTCTCTCTTCTGAGAAAACTTTTCTTTACAGCTCTACTTTCTAAATTCCATTCAGTTGTCATCTCTGTCAATGAGCTGGCTTTTAACTCCTAAATTGAGTTATGCCACACATGCTACTTTTCCTTTTTTCTCCTTCCCACTCAGCACAGATTCTCAAAAGCTGAAGACCACTTGGATCATCTGAAAATCTGCCCCAATCTCAGAGATTCAGATTCATTATATTGTGGCAGGAAAAAAGGCATTGCTTTTTTTTTTTATCTCTTTTATTACCTTTAATAAGAAATTACAGTGTGACAGTTTCAAAACACGTTAGTAGTACATTCCTAATAATTGACACAACACATATTGTTGTCTTCATTGTAGCTATACAGAGCACAGGGTATAGACATGCTAAATTTTCTAATGGTTACTAGTATAATAGATTTCATTCCTTTGATCTAAGAGAAGGTAGTTGTATACATAGTCAAATGTTGCATAATTGCAGTGGGTTACTGGTGAAACTGGCAACGTTGGCAGCTGTTAGAGCCTTTTACAGTTCAGCATACTAAACTACAAAGGCATCAGTTTTTAATGTACAACCTTGATACTTGAATGCAAGATGGTCCATGTGTGGTATCACAGTTTTATCTCTTTACAATGACTGATACATTATGTCAACTTAGGAAGTTGAGAATTTTAGCTCAGGGTCTCACCAGAAGGGCAGGGACGTTGCTTTATTAAACACCTTTGTCAGTACAAGAGGAGTGCATTGGGATGGTGTGAGTGCTACCGCCGCTCTACTAGGGCTAACCTGTTTACGTTATAGGGGAAGGAAAAGGGCTCCCCCTTTTGCTCTTGTTGCTCTTGCTGTCTTCTGCCTTGGAACCAGTTGATTACTGAAACCTCCACAAACTATAAGCAAAAATAAATCATTCCACCCTTAATTTTGGACCTTGGGTATTTTGTCTCAGCAGCGAGAGAAAAGTAACTAAAACAGACATAGAAACTGAAGAAATGGGGTTGTTGCTTTGCCTACACCTTACCATGGGGGTCAAGAGCATTTGGGAATGGCTTATGGGAAGAATTTGAAAAGGTTTTGAGATGTTTTCTGAAGGAGTAAAGCTGAAACATCTAAATCTGTCTGTGTGGCAAATTCTGGTCTGGACTGAGAAGACCATATAGTGGTAGAGACCAGTGTCATGGCCCGTGTCTAGTTGACCACTCAGAGTCTCATGCAGTCACTGGGGCATGCTTCTAGAGCTTGTGATTGATTCACGATCCAGTGCAGAGATTATGGGTGTTAGTGCTGCTGGGATTGTGGGTGTGAGTGCTATCCCCACTCTGGGGCAGGAAGCCGGAATACAGTATAAGGAAGGGAAGAGGCTTGCCTCCACCGCTGCTGCTACTCTCCCTTTTCTGCTTTTGCTATTTTGCTGTTTTCTACCTGCATCAACTGCTGCCCTCCGCTACATAGCACTCTGCCTTAGAGCCAGTCAAATATGGAGTGAAACCTCCACTAACTGTGAAGTAAATAAACTTTTCTTTCGTAATTATGGGTGTTGAGTACTTTGTCCCAGAAATGCGAGAAAAATAATAGAGACAACCAGGCTAAGCAAGTTTTGCAGAGAAGGAATTGAATTGGCTGCTGGACTCCAGATGATGTGTGTTATGGCTTGGCAGAAAAATTGTCTGCATTTTGCTCATGCCCAGAGACTTTTCCTGAGATTAAGATTAAGGGAAATGGGATAATTAATCTGACAGAGGAAATTTCAAGCCATTATATTATTGAGACCGTGCCATGGTTATTGTTGGGAGCTTTTAGGGAGATTTAGATTGGGAATCAAGGGCAGAGAGCCTAGCAGGATGATCTGAAATATTGACAGAAGGCAAGCTCAAAAATGCTGTGTACTGAAAAGACAAAACAAGGGATGTCTTGATTTTGAAAAAGGAACAAGAGAACAGAAAAGATGGTCTGAAGGTATCAAAACTGCAAATTTAAGTGATTTTGCTTCCTGAGAAAGGTCACAGAACGCTATGCTGTAGAATGATGACAACATAGAAAATTTGTTCTTCAGAACTGGATTCAGAATTCCTAATGATCCAGGCTTTTGACCCCTACAGCCAAGGACCAGGTAATCTTGTGTACTTCTCAAGCTGGCAGCAGAATTTCCCATTCAGCACATGGCGCAGGATGTGATTCCACACAAAATGTAAGAGTTGCAGGGTTAAGAAGACTTCCATCAACATTTCAGAAAGCCTAGGAAGTCAATGTACTCCTGAGAGGACAGAGTATAAAGATGTAAGGGTTCAGACAAAAGTGCACTAGACACCCTCAAAATTTGGAAAAGCCAGGAACATGGATCATCTGAGAAAACCAGCATGGGAGGAGCAGATGCAGACCCAAAAGAAAACCACTGTGGCCACAGGGGTAGAGGCTCTCAGGCCTTAGGAAGCTCACAACTTGCCTCAGGTTGCTTTTGATGCTACACAGGACTGAATGTTTGCCCTGCTCAATTTTGGATTTGCTTTGCCCCAAAATTACTTTGTACCCTTATTTGTAACTTTTGAATGAAAATGTTTGTCTTGTGCAATTGAATGATAGAAGCATCTAACTTTTCATTTGTACAAGGTTGGGATGCCTTACATTTCAGAGAACACTTGGGACTTCTATTTCTCAGCAGTGCTGAAACTGGTAGGACTTTGGCAATTCTCTCAGATGCACTAAATTCCTTTTCCATACAAAGATTTCTGTGAGTCTGAGTAGCCAAGCTCAAAATGTTGCTGTTTTAATGCAATGTAATTTTTCATGGACTTAATACTGGGTCTGAAGTATTGTTAAACCTATGTAGAAATTGTAAAATGATGAAAAATTAGCATTTCTTTGTATCTGGAAACTGGCATAAAGGAATGTATCTGTTTTCCAGGTTAACAAGGGGTGGACTGTAATGGTTGATACAGTGTCAACTCGAGAGGTATAAAAGTTTCTCTATGGGACTTAGCAGGGGCCAGGGTCTTCACTTCATAAACATTCTTAACCCGTGTCAAGGAGGGCATGGAGAGGGCGTGCATACTATTTGTACCCTAGGTGAGCTGGCCTGAATACATAGAAGTGAGGAAAAGAACTTTGCCTCTTTTTTTCTTCTCTTGCTACTTTTCCTGTCTTCTATTGTCCCTCAGCATGCCACCCTGCCCTGGAGCCCACAGATTATGGACTGACACCTCCATAGACTGTAAGTGAGACAAACCTCTCCTTTCTTAATTTTGAGCATCAGGTATTTTGTCTCAGCAATGCAAGGAAAGTGACTAAGGCAACTCTTGACTAAATGTTTTATGCTATTGACAAAACTCACATATTATTTATTTATTGCTCATTAAATAACTTTGATGTTTCTCTTTAAAATACATTACAAAATAATTGATGCAATGGCACAGAGGTCTTGGCTCACTTTTGCGCCTGCCCTTTGGAGAATCTTTCTTGTACTCGGCCCCTGCTGAGTACAACACTCCAATTCCACCGTCTTCTGATCCTCACCCTTTCTGTATCACAATTACCCTTAATTTTATGAATATCATGTGCTGCTTTTGTGTGGGCACCTGGACTCTACTTTGATTGTTTCACGTTCAGTTTCCCTGACTGTAGTGTCGTCATAACTATTCAGTATCTCATAAATTTTAAGCATTCTTCAAGTTGCTATCAAGTAACACTTTATTTATGGTTATTATTTTTTAAATGTATTTAATACAGGGTCTCACTGCACAGATCTAATGAATAGTAATTCTCCTGTTTTCAGCCTCTCAAGTGCTGAGATTAGAGGCCCATGCCACTACACCCAGTCTCAATCACTGTCCCAGCGTGTCCCAAGAGTGGGGCCAGCATGGCACACGGGATCAAACCCTAGTCTCTGCCTCTACCTCAGTAGGTGCTTTAATGGGCTGAGCTATCTGGCCATTTTCTTGATGAAAATCTGCTCCCCTAGCTTCTATCTTCTGACTCCTACTATGGCCAAATTAATCATTCTTTTGTTTGTTGTCATCACTCTTTAGCCTCTGTCTAGCATGGTGCTCAGATCATGGGAGCTTTTGCTTTCTCCTTTCTCTGGGCTTAGGAAAGACAGAGACTGAGAGAACCTGCACCGTGTACATCATGGCGTTGCTTCTTCCTCACTTTGACTTCCTTGTTTCTGTCTTCAAGCATGAATGCCTCTTTTCAGTCAGGACCATTTGTAAGTGTGAAAAGAAAAGTAATTGAGGGTGGGGGAAAATATATGTTTATGACAGCACAGCGGCATAATCTTCGGGAACGTTCTCAAATTGTCAGCTTCAGAGGAAATTTTGTTCCTTTCCAAATTCCAGAAAAATCCTAGCTAAGCCTAGAATAGTATACGTGTTACGTTGGAGCTTTAGCCACCACCACCAAATCGCTGTTATCTACACTTTCTGTGCACCATCTCATTATTTTTATTTCTTACAGACTTGGCATTTGAGGGCTCTACAGCTCCAGGAGCCATAATGTGGGAGGAAGTCAGAAATTAAACGAAGCACACACAGCGAGACAAATGAAGACAGCCATTCTCCTCCTTCTGGCCGCTACCCACGTGCACTCCAGCAGCCCATCTAACAACCGGTATCAGGAGGCGTTGAAAGTAGGAGTGAGTTTTCTTCTCTCATTAAAACCTTCGAGTCCAGAAAATGAATATCTTATTATGCAGACTTTTCAACTTTCTATCTGTTCCATTACAACCGGTATCAGGAGGCGTTGAAAGTAGGAGTGAGTTTTCTTCTCTCATTAAAACCTTCGAGTCCAGAAAATGAATATCTTATTATGCAGACTTTTCAACTTTCTATCTGTTCCATTTTCTCAAGCTCTAAAATTGGCCATGGATCTTGGTTCTGTCCATATGCTTTTCCCTTTTGGAGTTATGCAAACAATGTAATAATTTTATATTCTTTTTAGAACACAAAAATGTAGTTGGGTGGAAGATATGTGAGCATTCTTTTTGGGAGGATATTTATAAGAGAAGTGAGTGCTTTTCTTAATATTTAAATTATGATGTTGTTGGGCTCAAGTAGATCGTGATTATATTGTCCAACAAGGGAGTTGAAGATTTAAGGCCATTTATAATCGTAGTATAAAGTAAGAGACAAAGCATAAGAACCTTAGGATTTAGTCATTGGACTT
Organism: Myocastor coypus; assembly: GCA_004027025.1. Lineage (NCBI taxonomy): Eukaryota > Metazoa > Chordata > Mammalia > Rodentia > Myocastoridae > Myocastor > Myocastor coypus. Next base: position 62,516 of record PVJA010000803.1, on the reverse strand, counting down.
GGAATATTAAAAAAGAAAGGCACTGACATGTTATCAGATTATTGTTTTGTAAAATGCTGATCTGGGTGCTATAAATTATGCATTGTTTCTCTCTCAGAGCTCCAACATGCTGATGTTAGGTGGGGAAGGAGGCAATATTTTATCAAGTACTGCCAGAAAGTTTAGGTTTAAATGATGTTACCACGGTAGCACTGGACAGGGATGAAAACTCACCCACAGTTACTGCCAGGGCTAGGACTGCTCACTTTAGAATGGTGGAAACCTCCCAGTTTGAAAACCTAAGGGTACTCTCTATACACTGGAATCACGGTGTCAGAGCTGCTTAAAAGCCTGATGTCCTTCTTTGTAGATCTGAAGGGACTCTCTGATGTACTGTGTCTATTAATGTCTTTCTGAACCACAAAGTGAGTTATGATCACATTAAACGTGACAGAGGAATAATGCTACTTTTCCTTTCAAATATGTAATCATCCTTGAAGCCCTTTAAAACGACAACCCCCCCCCCGCTTTAATAGCAAACAGTTCTCGGGCATTGCGCTTTCTTTTCCACTCATAGTGCCATATAACAGCCCTATCAGTCTTTCTGCCTTCTTCAGGAAATTAAGCCACAGAGCCTGTATAGCAAACAATAAAAGAGCGACTTTTTATGGAGAGTAAAGAAAGAGGTGCTTAGCTCGCCTCTCCACGACTCCCCAGCAGTGCCCGTCACGACTTCAGCGTTTCCTACCCCACTGGGGACGGCCCCACTCCCACCTCCACCCCTTCCCGCAGCAGGTCTGCGCAGCAGAGACTCCTGCAGCCCCGCGCCGACCTGCCCTGCTTCCCGCGCGCTTCCGATGGCACTAGGACCCGGAGACGTCCCCAGCGAGGTTCGCCGAAAGGCAGCCAGACTCCTCCTTATCTCCAGTGTCAAACTTGACATCAGCCTGCAAGCGGAGCATGGTAACTTCTGCAGCCATCGGCAGGCTCGCCCTCACATCAGTGGCATGCTTCCTGGAGATATGCGCCTCTCGCTGCCCTCTGCCCTCGCAACATGGACTGCCCCCGCTGCCTGCTCCTGCTGCTCGGCTGCTCTCTGCTCAGCTGCTTCGGGGAACTGACTCCCCAGCCCTCCAATGAAGGTAAGCCAGGTACCGGCGCGGAGCCGAGCGCAGGTCCCGACCCTCCCGCCGCGCGCCCGCGCGTCCCGCTCGCCCGCAGAGCGCGCTGCTTCACGGCTCCGGGCGCCCGAGCCCCCGAGCGGAGCCCGGCGCGCGGAGCAGCCAGAGACGGGCTTTGATTTTCCGCTGTCTGCTGATACACTTCGGGAGATCACTTTGGACTGTCACAACCTTCAGAGTGTGTTTTTAATCTTACACCAATTCAAGCAATTACCTTGTTTGCCAATTTGAGGCAGAAAGAAAGCAAATCCTCCGGTTTTACAACCCAGTATGTTAATTGCCAAATAGCCAAGGCAGTATTTTATTTTCTAATTATGACCATGTGGTCCTCTTAAGAAGTTTAAAAGCAAGCTCAGTCCTTTTCTTCTGGATTCTGTAGCATGTTTAAAGATAATGACAGGTTGTTCCTGCTTAGGATGGTGGCATTTGTAAATGGACGAAAGGAAACTCAGGTTGTTGAAGCAAAGGGGTGCACGCGTGTGTGTGTGTGTGTATGCGTGCGTGTGCGTGTGTGTGTGTGTGTGTCTGGGTACAACTGCTGTGCTAAAATGATGCGCATCCCGCTAGGAGACGGTTTGCTCCAAAGTACAGGATCTAATGAACAGCATATGGCACACCAATGTAAGTAATATTCTCAGGAATTTACAATAAGCCGAAATTGAATTATTTATGTTTAATAGCTTGTATACAAATAGGAGAATATATTGAATCAGGAATGAGCAACTCCTGGATAGATATAGTAAATAACTGAAAAGGAAATTAAGAAAGAATGTTAACACGTAGCGAATGGCATTTCCTTGATGTCAGATTTATTTTCCTCGTAATGGGCATGTATTCTTTTTCAGTCTATTACTGTGCAAACCTATATCAAAGACGACTTTTTCTTATGCGACTGTGTCCTTAGTAGATAAATCATTTTTCCCCACATACCTTCTGCAATCTGTTCTTAATGATTTGAAAATAGAGCCACTAAGTCCTAAGACAAACTTTGCCAAATAACTGATTGCATCAGAGCAACACGTACAACTTTGATTTCTTGTTAATGATTTTGAACTTACACCATTTACCAATTTATTTTGCAAGGTAGTGGTATTGAGCAATTCACATTTAGATATAGATCATTTACACACACCCACACACACACAAAACATTGTTAAGCCAATCCTGTGGCAGACTGCATACATTATTTTGAAATCACAATTTAAAACAAGATATTTGAAAGCTATTAAATATAAAATATAAGTATAAATTAAATATGAAGCTATCACATTTGATGACCCATTTTCACTACAATTACAGTAATTTAATTTCTTTTTTTTCCCTCAGACATTACCTTTATCAATTTGGCAAATTTCATTAAATTTCTCTATCTCTTACATTAGTAGAGAAATCTGAACATTTTTAAATGTGAGAATGAAAAACAATCATCTTGTTCACAAATGTATTTTTAAAAAAACAAATAAAATATTTATTTGAAAGTCATTTATCATAAATAAAAGACAAGAGTAATTATTTGTATACGTAACACATCAGTAGTTCAATTTATTGTTTTAAAAATCTTTTTTGTTTTGTGATCCTATTAAAGTAGCAACAGTGACTAGAAAATAATATTAAAACACCCACACTGCAATGATAAATCATATTTTTTCTAATAGAGTGTACAAAACTATGTAGATAATGGATATTACTGAATTAATAATGCACAGGAATATAACTGAGAGTCATTGCTTTGTAGAAAATATAACCTTTAAGTCAATTTCAAAAAGTGACTCCTTAATCTTATTCACATCAATTTAAAATTAATGAGCATTAATTTAATGAAGCAAGAATGATCAAGTGTTAATTGCTCTTAAGGCACACCCTGGCATGTCTGTATATAATTCCAACTCAGTATATATTAATAATATGTAACAGGAAGAGAAATGTACTCAGAAAACTAGTATAGCTGTATTTCATTTCTTTGGATAAAAGTTTGTCTATTGTTCATGGGTTTATTCTTTCCTGCCTGCATCCTATGGGTGTTTCCTTTCCCTTCTCAACTCCAGGGGGAAGCCTGAAATGAAATTTTAATTGAATGGTTTAAATTAGGTAATCTTATGAGTGAGGCATAAATATTAATGTAATGACTTGGTTCGTAGTAGTTGAGTTTACTAATCTAAAAATCAAATTATGAGAATATATGAAGATTTTATGCAATTCTTATGACAAAGTAATTTGAACACAAAGCAGTTCTTCTTAAAACCCATTAATGAGAATGAATGATAAAATGAATCATATTCATGTAGCATTCTGATATTTTGTGAAATTGAAAGAAAATACAAATTTCTTTTAAAATATATTCAAAATTGTATTTCAATACTATAGAAAACTAGCTAGAGATTTACTAGTGAATATTTTCTAAAATATATCTCCAGTGTATCATGAAGTCAGGCACAACATAAATAAATGAACAAAACCAGGCCATTTTGTTGGCTGACCAAAAAAAATGTAAATTATTTTTCAGTTTCAGATTTGATTATTAATATCAACATCAAACTACTATGAGCTCCTGAAAAGAGAAATAGATGTGTTTTCCATTTAGCACTCTAAATACACTGGCTGCTTAGCATACTTTAAGGAAAATTATTTCAGGTGATTATTGACTTGGAAGTGCTAATAGATATTCCCAATTATAACGATCGCTAACAGAAAGAACTGGCCTATCTCCTGAAACAGAACTTTAACAAAAACTTTTTAACATGTAATCAAGTTTCTCTGGTCACATAAAAAAAAAGTCCTCTAATAGGAAATCAACTACTTTTCATTGCAAAATTTGAATGTTTTGCCATGTTTTTAACAGAAAATATCATGTATTTGCTCACTGCACCCATCAGATAGATTATAATAATGGTAAATAGAAAGATTTTGGGGAAGAAGTTAAAACAATATGAAGTTAAGATATTGATTCTCATTAGTTTAGCCTCTGTTAGAAGTGGACAGAGTAGTCTTTAAACACGTTAGCACGTTTCAAGCCAGCTGAAGTGAAGGTTGAGGGGTACACATTTTTCCATACCAGTGTTCACAGACCAGATTTAACCGATACCCATAGAACTCATGACTTTGACAACTGGAGTTTTCAAAATAAAGCTGAAGGAAATTAAATCTACATATTTATATACCACTTATTTTTAAGGCTTTCATTTGGAGTGACTGAGTCACTGTTTCTATGAAATGCACTTCCTAGCACATAAATCTTGCAAGTACTGGAGAAGAATATGTGATTAGTTAAAGGTTAAGGTAGAACTTACAGATGAACACTGTGTTTCGCTTTGACTAGTAGGCAAATGTTAAGAACAAGATGTATTTAATGGAGTTTTCCTTTCAAAAGTCCCTCACTTGCCATCACTTTTCAAATAAGTATCAAATAAGAGGCTACTGACATTGAAATATTGATAGAGACATATGCTATTATCTTTACTAGGGCTTTTTTTTTAAAAAAAAAGTTTACATTTGCTTTTAATAGCACTTCTTTATGTTAGATGAAATAATTGAATGCGTTATACATTTTTGTAATTTAATAGTTGTCCTAAAAGCTTGCCTTCATCCCCCCCTCCACTACCACACTTATAACTGTGTTATTTGCCTGAAGGTAGAAGAAACCTTGAATTCACCATTTTATAACCCACAACAGTTAACACTTGACCTAGGTCATTAACAGGATTATCAGCAAATTTGTCTAAGCTTTTACTGACAATTTGAATTGCTACGATAATATTTTGATTGTGCCGAAAAGAAACTTCTTGTAACCTCTCAATTAATTTGTTCTGAATTTGTACCTTCCTTAAAATATGAATAATTATAAATTCAACTGGGGAAATACCTTGATACCTCATTCTCATTTTTGTTTCGCATATCGCGTCATTTTTGCTCTTGTCATTAATAAGCAATTCTAAATATTCTAAATATGAAATGTACCAATAACTTTAGTTGATACATGTTATAAAGAGCTTTGCTATAATTAGAAGCATTTCACTCTTATGTATTTTTTTCTTTTCTAAAGTTGACTACTTTTTCTGCCCACTATAAGGTAAAAGTCATTTGGATATATGCACGATTCATAAGCAACTGGGAATGTACAAGGGAAACTAAGTAGGATAAAACACTGCTGCTTTATCATGTGTGATGTCATGTCTATCCTTTATGATGCAGTTACTTTTTCCCCATGAAATAGTAGAAATAGGGAGCTACATAACAAATACTTAAAATCCAGTATGTCTACAAATTTGAAACAAGATATTATACATAATCATAACTTTAAAAACTATTTATTGAACATTGTTTACTGTGTCTGGAACATTTTATGTAAGATTTCTGATTAATTGAATATAATTATGGATCACTCCTTTCTCATTTAAACCATTTAGTGACTCAATATCTGTTAAAAAATCAGATTTAGTAAGATTCTTTGTCCCTTTTACTATAGTAATTATATTTGAATGTTCAAATTTCTTTGTGTTTTTTAATGGTCTGATCATGGTTAATATTTTGTCACAAAAGTTTTCTCATTAAAAGCCCTAATTTTTAAAATTGTTACATGAACCTGCTAAATTTTCTGAAATAAAATGTATATATCCTATTTAAATATCAAATAATCAGTTACATATGCAGGAGCTTTTCAACAGCAAGACATATTTTCACAGTATATTTGATTTACTAACTTCAGTGCAAATGGAAACAGTAAGAAGTGTTCTTGAAACTTACATTTTCCAAGTCATAAAATCTTCAAGAAAATATTAATAAAACTTTCCACAAATCATCAAAACCCGATAAGTTCTTACAGACATTTACTTACTAAGAAATCTGTGATGTGGACTACCTTTGATTTGAGTCATTTTCCAATGATTTTGTTTGGCAAAATACTATATGTAAGAGGGGAACACTGTATTTCTTGGACAAATGCTAAGTTTTACAAGTAATTTTCTGTCAAGATCCTTGACTTTATTTGTAACATACATTTATTTTTTTCCTTAAAATACTTAATAAGCCTTTTCTGAGGAGTGATTTAGAAGAACAGATTCAGGTGCCCCTTTTTGGTTCAGTTTACAGAGATCTGGATTTTATCACCAGGGAGGGTCAGTAAAGGGCTTTTGCCAAGTGTGCAAGTAGCTCTCCACAGATTTTTCAAATAAAGAGTTGACTGGTGGTGTGAAATGTTTCTTCTATTTTCCACCAAGGTAAAAAGTCTTGGAAATTTACTTCTCTAAACTTTAAAAGCCATAGCTAATTCTTCTCCAATGATTTAAGAATGAAAAGAAAAAGTGGTACGAGGAAACCGCCCAAGCTCCAAGCCATTACTCCATCAATCCAGGAAGACATTCCTGATCACACTGATGGCCTGGATTCCTGAGGGGCTCTTGAACTCATTCCCAAACTCTGCAGCCAGCCGCTTAGCATCAGGTAGTGCATGGAAGTTGGCCGGAGGTTTTCTCCTGCAAAAAGTTTGAGGTCAGCGAGTTTCAGTCTGTCTCCTACCAGCTTTCTATGAAATCAAAAAGGGTGGTCCCTTCCCCTCCCCCACAAAAGGGTATGCGGGTGAGAAGAAGCTCAGTTGACCAGAGAGGCAGAGAGGCTCGAAGGCTCTACATTGAGCATCAATTTAGGAATCCCTCCCGACAGTTTCGCTTAAAAGAGGCTTTTATCACGCAAACAGTCTGGTTAATCAAGTTTGATAAAGGCCCTGAAGAGCTGGGGTCCTTTGAAAAGAGGAAGGGCTGCGTTTACTTCTCCCCTCCGACTTGCCCACGGCTGGTTTTCTACCATCACCAAGTATTTTATTCAGGAAAGTTTTAAGAATGTGAGCCAGAGAATGTTTACTCCTTCTGAATGCCTGGGCCAGTGCATGTGACGAGTGGAGGGAATCAAAGCCCTTTCAGCAAAGAGGGCTTCAAACTCGGACTGATTATTAGACTGGTATCCTGAGAGAGGACCCCTCCCCCCTTCATTTTCTAAACCACGTCCCGCTGTTCTGGTCAAAGCAAAGGGTGAAAATCCACGTAATCCAAACCAGCATGGTGAGCTGAGAAGAATAGGTGTGGCAGGAGGGGGACGAGCGGCGGCGGCACTGCACAAACGCGCCGGGGTGAACGGGCTCCCCGCACCAGGGGCGGCGCGGGAGGCGCGCGGATCGCGCGCCGCTGATTGGCACAGAAGCGTGCCCTGCGCGGCGCTCGCTCGCGGGAGGGCCTGGCGGGGAGGGGCCCTGCGCTGCCGCCCGGAGAGCTCGGCTGCCCCTCGCGGCCACGCGCCCACTCGCAGGCTGCGTACCGTGCGCAAGTCCTCCCGCAGCTCGGGGGGCCGCGCGCAGCCCAGGGCACCCCGCGCAGCCCAGAGCACCCCGCGCAGCACCCCTAGCTCTTCACTTTCTCACTGCGCAGCAGACTAAAGACCAGATCTCGAAACCCCATCTCCGGGTTCGCGTACCCCTATTCACCGCGCCCCTGGGGCCGGTGCGTTCCTGTTGCGCGCCGCTCGGCTCCCCTGTAGGCTGCCCAACCCCTGAGCCCGGCAAGCGCACCCCGAGGGCCCTGGCCCCAGGCACGGCTGTTAGCGCAGGCCGGGGCCCGCGGCTCTAGGCTCTGGGCTCTGGGCACGCGGCGGACGGACCCCGGCCCTCTGCCCACTGCGCAGGGAGGAGTCAGCGAAGCACCGGGGTGCAAAGTTAGGCGGACCCCGAGTCTAGAGGAGCCTGGAGCGGGCGAGAAGCGAACGCGCGCCCTCTACCTGCAGCCGAGGAGCTGCTGGAGCTGGGAGAGCCGTGTCCCCACTGCCTGGACTTGACCTAGACCTGGGCGCTGGCCTGGCAGTGCAAAGGGGCACAAGAGGGGGTGCGTGAGGCCCGACCTGGGCTCCAGGCTTCGACTGGAGATCTGCGACAGCCTCTTGGCCTCCTCCTGCCCTCAGCCACCGCCCAGGTTCTTTTACATCTGCGTTCTTAGCCCCACCGGGTGACAGATGGTTGAGGAGCACAGGGCCAAACTTCCTGTACCCTTCCGGGGCGACAGGGATGCACAGGTGGCCCCTGAGACCCTCAGCTATGCGGAATCTGACTCCCTTTGCTGTGTGCTGATCCGGGGTAGTGCAGGTTCCTCAGGTCCCTAGATTTAAGCCAGCAGCCTTCTCTCCAGGTTTTTTTTTTTTTTTTTTTTTTTTCCGGGACCAGGGTTCGAACTCACGACCTTGCACTTGCCAGCCAGGCACTTGTGCCACTGAGCTAATCTCCCCGGCCCTTCTCCAGTTTTCTTTAAAGCCAGCTGCTGATACCCCCTGTCAGGCCTCTTCTGATGGCGAAGGGATGTTCCATAAACTCTTCCCCCTCACTCAAGGAAAAGCTGTTCTCTCCCACGGTCTCGTCCTGACTGGTATTGTTGTATTAATACGTGCCTGGGCTCCCTTGGTTCAGGCAAAGCCTTCTGGAAGCTGGACAAGCAGGCAGGTCTTTCGCTGACTGACGCTGATACATGGGGGTCTGTTTTAGAACTGCATGCTTTTCACATGGGATGGAGTTGTGGAAGGCAGAGATCTGGAATGCCTAGGTCTTCAGCCCTGCGCCCAGCGCTGAACTAACAGCTGCTGCAGTGTCCCACCAACTGAGATCTGGTCTCTTATATTTGTCACTCCTTCACTGGACTCTTTACCTCTGAAGCAATGAAGGAGCAGGTGTTGTGTCACCTGATGGGTACAGCTCAGAAAACACCACAGGGAAGGCATAACTGAGCCTGGCTCCTTTCGCTGCCAGAATTTGAAATGAGCTTCCTGATTTTCTCTCCTACACGAATGGTCGTGAGATAAGCACTCTGGCAAAGTGCTAGAGCTCAACTTCAATCGCGGCGACAATGCTAATTTGTCCTGAGACTTTGCCAAAGCAATTTGAAATACTCTGGCATTTCAAAGTGAGAAATCAAAGGAAACCCAATAGGTGAGAGTATTTTGAAAGTGCCCAGAGAATAGGCTCATAAATTAGGAGCCCTGGAGTAGGCCAAAAACTTACAAGGAAAAAAGTGAAAGGAGTTTGAAAGTGAACGCAGGAGAGGAGAAAAGAGCCTGGGATACTTTGTGCTCTCACACCTACGCACCTCTTTTCCTTTTCTACCAGGCAGGCAACTCTTTCCTCACCCAGGAGGGACACTGGGTCAGGAACGCCACAGACAGAGATTATGAGGAAAGTGTCACTGTAGCCAGATGGTGGTTGTTTGGAGTTTTATGCATTAAAAAAGGGATGGGCCTTAATAATAAATTATTCAAATTATCACAGAGGTCTCTAACAAGAGAGAATTGATCATGGTTCAAAGCGCAGATCTGATGGCTGAAGAAATTTTCCGTCATTTTAAAGATAATTTTTAAGCTATTTAAGAAAAAAAAAGTGATTTATCTTATCTTTTATAAAAATACTTGCAGTCTGTTTAAAGCAAAGCATTGAGAAAAGGTAGCTAAAAGAGGGGTTTGAATGGTTGCAAATTAAATTGAGGGCAATTATATGTTTCATGTGAATATTTCAGCACATATGTTTTGCATTAATTGCTGCAATAAATTCTGTTAAACTGGCAAAGAGCAAAAATAGCATATTGATGACATCAGGCTTCCAAATTACAAATCTGCTTTTGAGCATCTTTCTTTCTTCATCGCAATGTTTAAAAAAATTAATGTATTAGCCCTTATGTTCCTAAGGCCTTCTCCACTCACTCAAGTTCCTGGCACACCTTGTGCAGGCAAAGGGAGGGCTTAGCAGCAGGCCTCTGCCTGGCTGCCAGAGGATGAGGAGCACTGACTCCTTTCCTCCTGCTTGGTTTTTTATTCATAGTTGGACTTTTGAGAACTCCATAAATCAAGGGAAATATAAACCGGCCTTTAAAGACCTAGTTATAATAAAAGTGATATAAATTTTTAAAAGCATAGTGCTCTATGTTTAAACTTTCAGATGCTATGTAACAACTGAGTCTGCAGAATGGTACAATCCAGAAAAAACCTGGCTTTTAAAATACTGCTATGGAATAATCATTTTACACATCTAATATTAAAAGTTGAATAAATAAATTAATATAAATCTACTAGGCTTTTTTTTTGTTTTCTTTTAAGGCATAAATCTCAATGTGGTAGAACCCAAGAATGACTGGACCAAAAAAAAAAAGCATTTCAGTCAATTTGATGAGCAACCAATTAATTTATTCAGCATTACAGTTGTCTCATATATATGTATATATGTTCATTATGAAGAAGTTAATTTCTTTTTTCAAAACATGAGATAGATAAATGAACTCTAAAGGTTTCATAAAATAGTTAAAATCTTTCTGTTTTATAGAGACATAAAGCCTAAGTTTTACGTTTTGCCTGGGATGAAGTTGGTTCATTTCCAGCCCACCTGAAATTTTAGCTTTCCCTGGCTACTTCAGAATGACTAACCATGGGAAACAGGGAGCGTGCTGTTCGTGAACAGTGTACACTGATTTCCTGATTTTCAAACCCAATTTAGCAATGAGTCAAAGCCTATAGAGCTCAAAAGTCCATATTATTTTATTGCAAATGACAGCAGTTTTTATCCTGAGGGTAAGTTAGGCTGGGAAGATAATTTGTAGTCTCCTCCATGTGGGTTATTTGACTCATCTTTCGGATAAGGAAAGGAAAGGAACAGTTTATCTGCAGCAAGGTGCAAGTTGCCAGTGCTAGGACTGATCCTTTCCCACCCTGTGAGCACAGCTGTAGGAACGGACATGTAACTTAGAGACTCATGTTGACATCAAATTATAGTTTTATCTGAAGTACAAACTAATGGTGAGAAAAAAACCCAAAAATTTGTTTAACACTGTGTATCTTTCCTCACATTTCCTACTGTTCCAGTATAGCAGTTGTGATTTCTCTCAAATATGCCCAAATTACTTAGAGTAACTTTGGTTTTCCATTTTAACATAATGACAAGAACACTGACATCATTATACAAGTTAAAAACTAAAATGTGAAAATGCGTTGTGCTCCTTTATGGAAACTGCAAGCCACGTCACATGGAGCTAATGCCAAATATTGGAAATGCTGTGAACGGGGCAGAAGGCAAAGGAAGACTATTTTTCTCAGGGTTTACTTTTACGTTCTGTTTTACCCTAGATAAGACTCATTTGCATTCAGTAACGCAGAAAGATAAGCTTAGAGATTACATTATGGTGTTCTCAGCATTTCTATCTCAATTACAGTCTGTGGATGGCACTCTGGTGGGCAGATGAGAGATGATGTCTTAGATAACCTGTATGCAATTATCTGGTAGAATGGAAAGTGAAAGCTGTGTCAGGATTTTATTTCTCTAGATATTTAAAATAATGAGCTTTATTATGTATTTTATTTTATTTTTATTTATTTATTTTAGTATTTCAGGTTTTACTAGTCACTGTTATGCATTCTGTGTGACTCTCCTACTAGGTAGGAATTTTATTTTATTTTTTATTTTTTTAATTTAACAATGGTTATATAACATATTTTCATCATTGGATCAGTTTAGATTAATAGATATCGGTGTATAAGATTGGTCAAACAATTAAACATTAACACTTTCAATAAACATTAATTTTTTTTCTCTTTCTTTTTTTAACAGTTGACACATTGTATATTGTCCTCACAATAGTTATACCGAGCAGTGTGTGGGCATGACCCACCTTTCTATTGATGTTGCTAAGGAAAGAAAAAAAAATTCTTCTCTTTGAATTAAGAGAAAGCAGATGTACACACAGTCCAATGTTGTACAATTGCAGTGGGCCACCATTTAAACTTTCAATGTTGGAGGCTATTGATCCAAGCCTCCTACAGCTCATCTCATCAATCTAGCTCTGTGTTTCATGTGTCGTAATTGAGCTTTTTTGCTGGGTGATCAAGGACAAGTCAAAGCAAGACCTGTATAACAAAACATTCATCTTTTGTATCTTCCAAGGTCAAATCCCCTCAGGATTAACTTTGGAACCATGTACAGTGCTTTGTAGAACTGTTGTCAGTGTCAGCCTTCAGGATGAGTCACGGCCATTGCTTGGCCAGTTTGCTTTCTGTGAAAGCCTGAGAGAATGTTTTTTTTTTTTTTTTTTTTTTTTCTAGATGACTCTCCTTAGACACACTATAGTTCTTTTATCCCTTTCCTCTGAGGTCCCATAATCTTCTTGACCAGAAAATTTGTGACACCTCTGAGTTATAGGATATTAGAGCACAGGTTCTTTTATGTCCTGAGTCTTTACTGACCTTGGAGGGCTAGGTCCACAATATTGGCTATCCTCATAGCCCTTCTTTTTCTCCAATGTTTGGTCTGTTAACTTACATTCTCAAACCTCCAGCAAAAAACTTCCGTGGTAGTATTATTCCATAACATAGGTAACTGAGCTTATCATCACTGGCTTTCTGTATCTTAAAAAATAAAATGTACATGTTTGTCTGGAAATATAAAAATGTCTAGAGGATGTTTCCACATTGCTATCTAATACATCTTGTCATGACAGTCTTTGTTTCCAAGTTAACATTTTGTATTTTCATGTTCCAGGGACTTTTAGGAACATTCTCTGTTTCTAAAAAGACTGCTAATACTATTAAATCTGTCCTATGGGCCAGAGCCCTTATTCTACTCCATGTTCACAAACAACAGTCAAAACCTTACTAAACAAAAATCTTCCCTTTAATATATAAGGGTTAATAATCAAGATCTTATGATAATTTGATAAAAATATACCAAGGTAGCCTGATTTTTGTAACAATAGAAAAACATATGTTCATATTTGAAATATCATTTGCTTTAAAGATTATGTTGAATAATTTTAAAATATATGTTTATTTTTCATTTTAAAAACTTCCAAAAGAGCCTAGTAAATTAGAAGCACAGAATACTTTAAAAGAACAAATATGTTGGAAAAGCACGCTTTTGTATAAAATTACTAATATTTTAATTTTAGACACTGCCATATTTTGGAAACAAAATGATTTATTTGTCTTAGTGATTTATATATTAGGTGACAATGCAGAGACAGGGAACTACTAGTCTACTAAGGACTATTATTAAATTTAAGATGCTTAATATACTAAAAATTGACTGGCAATTAAATAATCCTACTCATTCTTATTATAAACCGTCAGCTGGGGTCTAGTGTTGCCAGGAACATGCAAGGCTCAGGTTTGAACCTCAGTACAGCTTGCCATGCTGCCCTGGAACCCCAGGAGTGCCGCTCTGGCCGTTGAAACCAGGCATGGTGGCACATGTTTGTCATCCCAGATCTGGGGAAGCTGAGACAGGACAATCATTATGAGTTCAGGCTGAGTAGTGAGACCCTGTACCAAATAAATAAATACATAAATAAATAAGCTAAAAGTGTTGAAAAACCCATCAAAGGATAAAGAAAATGTGATACATATAGATAGGTAGCTAGCTAGCTAGCTAGCTAGATAGATAGATATAGATATAGATATAGATATAGATATAGATATAGATATATACACAATAGAGTATTGCTCAGCCATAAAAAAGGATAATTTTGAGTCATTCATATGAAAATAGATGGATCAAGAGATCAAGATGCTAAATGAAATGTCAGTCCAAAATATTGTACAGTGTCTTTCATATCAAAGTCACAAACTACAAACAATTTAATAAAACAAAATAAAGAGCCATGCTATTAAATAGAGAGGTTGTCTTCACATAGCTGGGAAGGGGAACTAGGAAGAGAGAAATTGGGGCAGGAGGGTTTGAGGAAAGAGGAATGCATTTGTGTCACATCTCCAAGCTGGATGTAATCATTTTGTAATACAAAGATATCCTGAAAGAAAAAGAACAGATTTTTTTCCTCCCTTAAAATGTTGATATCAGTAGGACATTTAAAAGAGTAAAATGGAAAATTTCAATGCCTTAGAGATGACAGACAGATGATTTACATTTACTAAAGTATTCAGATCTCAAGTAGAAGTCTGACTTTTTAAAATTTATTTGACTCATTCTACCCATTCTAGCAATGAAAACACAGACCTTTCTCTCTAGCTGGGCATGGTGGTACACACCTATAATCCCAGCATTTGGGAGGCTGAGACAGGAGGATCAATACAAGTTTGAGACCAGCCTGGGCTACAAAAGTGAGCTCAAGGCCAGCCTGAACTGCATAGCGAGATCTTATCTCAAAAAGACAAAAAAAAAAAAAAAAAAAAAAAAAAAAAAAAAAAAAAAAAAAAAAAAAAAAAAAAAAAAAAAAAAAAAAAAAAGAAAAAAAGAAAACTTTTATTACACAAATAAACTATGAAGATATCATGCAACAAGCATTAAGTCTTGATGTAGACAGTCCTACATGACATCAATGGCATGCATAGGCAACTATTAGCTATGGACTTTTGATTGAATCTTATTATCATTATGAAGGATGAAAAGTAGAGGAGAGATTTTCTTGGGTGCAGTCCAGTGCATTTGGGTGCATGACGGTAGAATTCAGGGGCGGGAATGGTAAACACATTTTCTTCTTTCCAAAGTTTCTAATAACTTTAAAACCTTTTTGTTCCACGCTTTGTTCCTCCCCATCCCACAAACACACACTTCTTTGTACACCCTATTCCAGATACCGCAATCCCTCTTGCACAGCAAATCTCAAAGTCATGCCCACTTAACAGTCAAACTCAGAATCCAAGTGAAGAGTGCTTTTGGCTACTCCTGAGTATAAACTTCTATTGATGTGTCTGTATTCAAAAGCAGTGAGGCTAGAGAAAGTAAAAGCACATGTGACAGCTCTGCTTCTCAATCTCACAGGGTTAGTAAAGATGACTAGTAAAAGTATAACAGCGGAGCCCTGGGTGGGTCACAGAAGCTTGCTCTTGGCCAACACATCTCGTCCCTTCTCATCTCTTCCTCATGAAAGTTTTGGCCTGTCCCCTGCTTCCTGACTGCCACCAACAGACCCTTTGCTCTGTCATGCTCTTCTACCATGAAAGACTCTGCTTTGGCATAGGGAAAATTATGAGCTGAATTCCCAAAACCCATGAACCTCCTAACCTCTCTTCCCAAAATAGGGAAGGTGACCAATCAATCCAGCATGTGAAGGAAGTTCAGACCCAGGCCACTTTTAAACACAGGACTGTGGTTTGCAGCCATGATCTTGCTCACAAAATTCCACATAAAGAGAATCGTACTATTTCCAAGTACTCCTAATTTAAACTTTTACTTTAGAAAGGCACCATATACTATATACTTCCTTGAATAAACAATATTCTGAAAGCTATTAAATAATGTTTCCTCTTACACAGAAAAGTTAATTGCCAATCACATCATTAAAGTAAATATTCTGGTAAGAGGCAAGTTGTATCTTTGGTAAATAATTGGTCTGAGAAAATCATTCAAAACTTAGGTTTTCGATTACCTTAACAAAATAGGTTTCTGTTGGTATTCTTAATTGTAAGCTCAAGTTGGCTAGCAAAAGGAATCTGAACTCCTTCTGGTGAATTGTCTTTAAATTCACACTTCCATATGATGAGATCATGCCTTACAATGCATAAACCTAGATTTTTCTGTCCTATGATTTGAATCCCAGTGCCATGCCTGGAGAGGGAATGATCCGTCTGCATAGGTTTGGAGAAACAAAGCAATAGTAGTCAAAGATCTTTCGTGTGCCATTGTGATGTTTAAGGTACACATTGAAATCAGAGACTGAGTGAATGTTTTTGGAGAAATCACTCCAAGCTTCACCTTCCGAACCCATGGTTTTTTTGGCTTATTTCAAGTATGCCATGTTCAGCGACTGTACAAACGATTGTAAGCAACTTGAGGATTGTATTCTGGGAAGTCTCAATTTAGAAACCATTCACTCTAAGTGTTTAAAACTCTTAGACTGTGTTATTCTTATTTGGCTACATACAAAAGACATCTTATAAAACCAAACTATGTGCTTCTAAGGAAGTACTTTGATGTCACTTATTCTTGTCAATTATGTCATATGTTGATAGTTGATTATAAATACAATTGAAAAGCCGGACTGAAATTGTTCTTACACATACTACTTTTACAAGAACGTTGGATCAACATAACACTTGATAAGTTCCTTGTTGTATGAAGTACCTTCATGTTGTTTTATCATCATGAAATATTGTGAGATAATCATGATTAATAAAATTATAAAATTTTATGTTTCAGAGGTAACACAATCAGACTTGTATGTAATAGTAACTGTTTACTGATTCTCAATAAACAGTGACTAGAAATTATAATTTTAAATAAATGTAGTGTGTTTAACATACCACAATTATTTTATTTACTGTGGGAGTTAGATGATAGTAGATGGCCTAGCTGGTCTCCACTGAGTAGAAACCAAGCATAAATGTGATTAGGCTAGTCCTTTGCCTTCACTAATGGCTTCCCTATCATTAGAAAACAATGAGAGAGTATTTATTTCTTTAGTCAAAAAGCTGTATCTGGATGAATTGTTTGAAGTAAAGACAATGTAATAATCACATCTTCATTACCTCCCATTTTATCTGGCTAGGATGTTTGAAATTAAACAAGATACTTATCTTAATGTGTGAAGTGATGTATAGGTATAACCAAGTGCATGCTCAATTATTATTTACACATGATGATGCTTTAAGTTTTAAAATTCCTTAAAGACATCGCTGATAGTAGCTAACGAGTTATAGATATATCAAGGGGAGTTATAGATATATCAAGGGGAATTATACTGTGCAAATGCTCTATAAAATTCGCAGAAATCAGTTGATAACTGCAGCATAAGGTATAGCTGGACGGGGCTGAGGAGATAGCTTAGCAGTCTCAGTGTTCACCTGGCATGGGCAAGGACCCTGGTTTGATTCCAAGTACCACATGCTGTGTCGGCTGGGGAGACTGAGACAGCAGGGTCACTAAGAATCCAAAAATCTATAGCAAGATCTTGTACCAAATAAATACAGAAATAAATTATTTTTTTAAAAAAATAAACTGTTGGGAAAAACGTTTATCTGATTGAATATTAGAATATAATCAAAAGAAATGGGTCTATTCTTATATTTCAAAATTTTTAACACTGATCAATCTGAAATATGATTTGTAACGTCAGTTAAGAAATAAAAAAGATTTTATCATTTTTGAGAAATAATTTCAATATAATTGAGCAGATTTTCTTTTTTTCACCAAACTGATGTTCTGGGAAATAATTCAGTTATAGAGTGCCACTAAGTAATTCAGGACATGACTACTTATTTTATACCTTTCTTCTCACTAGGGTTAGTATATTATGAACCCAAAACCTTCAGTTACTGCTAGATGGTTAAGACTAAGTTAAAACAAGACCTATATAACAAAAATGTAACTTACCATGAAGTATAAAAAGTAAAAGCAGATTAATATGCTGAGCTGTAAAAGGCTCAAGTCAAAAGCTTCTGACACTTCCGGTTTTGCTGATAACCCACTGCTATTATGGAATGTTGCACTATGCATACAACAATTTTCTCTTAGTTCAGTGAGAATATTTGTACTAATAGTGTTTATCCGCTACCTTATCTGCATCTTATACTCTGAACAACTACTATGAAGACAACAATATACACTGTATTAATTGTTGCAGCTGTCCTACTAACATGTTTCAAAATTGTCTTATTGTTATTTATTTCTTATTAAAATTAATACAATTTTTAAAAAGAAAAAACTTTCAGTTACTAAAAACGTTAAGATAATAGGTTTGTTTATTTGTTTGTTTGTTTTCATACAAATTCTGCCTACACGTTCAGACGCATAGTGATCATCCTGTCTCAGTTTCCTCATCATTGGAATTACACACATGAGCCTCCATGCCGGGTTCCACGGGCTGGCGTGCTGTGCCCAGGATTATGGGGCTGGCATGGCATGCATTACCCAGATGGAACTCAAGATCTTGCACTTGCCAGGCAGATACTTATGCCACTGAGCTATCTCCCCAGCCCAATAATAGGTTAAGCTGTTGTTTACCGTAGTTGCAAAGGCTAACAGATCAGATCTCCAGTCAAAATGACTTGTTATTAACCATATTCAAAGTTCCTGTGATTCTTTATAAGTTTTGATGCAAAATTAAAGATCAATTTGCCCTTTAAAATAATATATTAAGAGTGCATCAATATGTATTTTCCACTTTACTTTTTGTCAATATAAACATTGAGTAAGAGTCAGATTATATAACTACCACAAATTTCTCAGTATAATTGCTAAACTTTTTGAGAAATAATACCTTCTTTAAATAAAAGAAGTTATAGCTGTTCTATATTTTTTATTTTGATTTATCCTAAGTATTTTAGTTAAAATTTTTGTTTATTATATAAAAGCTAATAGCTTGGATATTACAGTTATTTCTGTCTCTTGCCTAATGTCTTAGCTAATATTTGCAGAACTATATTCAGTAGGAATGGTAGTAGTGAACTTCTTTATCTTGTACCTGATTTTAGTGTAAAATTTTTTAGTTTTTCTCCATTTAGAATGATGTCCGCTGTTGGTCTGTCACAGATGGCTTTTATCAGGTTTAGGTACAGGCCATCAATTCCAATTTTCTATAGGATTTTGATCATCAATGAGTATTGAATTTATCAAAAGCCTTTTTGGGATTTGGATCTATTGATACAGCTTTTTACATTTATAGATTTGTGTATGTTGAACCATCTTTGCATCCCTGGGATGAATCTTACTTGGTCATGGTATATAATCTTCCTGATAACTTGCTGTATTATACTGGCTAGTATTTTATTGAGAATTTTTGCATCTACAGTTTGTGTATTACTAAGAACAAACATTCCAGCATGATATGTTTGGGATTGGCCAGGACAACATGAAGATGATTAAGCAGAGCTACAGATTAACTTTGAAAATACATCTAACTCATTCATTCATAGGTTAATCCCTTATAAATACATCAAATTTATCACCTTTGTAATTGCTTTATGTCTTATCATTGTTTTATTTATTTTAAATGTTTATTATTTCTTCTTTAAAATTAAATTATTTCATAAGAAAGTATCAGTATACTGAACATTAGCTTTATTTATATAGTTATGTATTGGGAATATGGTGAATAAAATTTTTAAAAGACCATATACACTTTAGATTCCCTAATTTTTCTTATGGTCGTTAAAAAAATTTTTTTTTCAGGCTAGCCAAATAGCTCAGTGGGTTAAAAACCTGCAAGCAGGCTTAGGGGCAGGGGGTTCAGTCCCTGGTGTGTCGTGCTAGTTTCACCTCGCTGGCTTGCTGAGATGAAAATTGAGACTGGTCACAGTGGTGAGTGGCTATAATCCCAACTGTTGGGAGGCTGTAGACAGGTGAGTTCGATCTAGTAGTGAAACCCTAAACACCCTGTAGACTCTTCTGTAAAATACAAAAAAAAATCTCATAGTTATTATATGTGTGGAATTAAACATTATACACTTATAATGATGAATCATATTTTTAATATACGAGCAATATTAACAGTAACACAACATTAACTTAAGAGAAAAACATGAATTATTGATTACTGTTAATCGTGTTTGTGTGTTTGCGTTTTCTTGCAGTCAGTCTCCTGGATTCAAAAACGATTCAAGGGGAGCTGGGCTGGATCTCCTACCCATCACACGGGGTGAGTTCAATAAGTGCCGGAAGGGAAACACAGTGCTGTACTTTGCCTCTCATAGAGGAAGAAACTGGTGGAAGGAATTTGGGGTGTGTGCTATGGAAGTCCTGTACTTCATGAAAAACTCTATATGTATATTCAGCCTGTGGACTCACGTCGCCTCATAGTTATGTCCCATGGAAGTACTGAGACAATATAACTGCTTTTCTCCTGAATCTCTCAGTGAAACAGCAACACTGTGTGGGCAGAAAACATGAGTGGACTGCATAGTTATCCTAGGTAGCGCTAGCCTTATATCAGTGATCTAAATGTGATTGCTTCGTGTTTTCTGTGATGTCCCTAGATCAGATGAAGTCTTAGCACATTCTAAATTTTAATTTGTGCAGAAAGTGTGTTATATTTATTTAGGAATCTCTGAAATTGTAGAATAAAGTTAGCCATGCATAATACTCCCAGTAGGGTAGTGTCTGTCATCCACACTGACAACTTATGTCACTTTAGTTTATTCATTTAAGACACTTTTAATTCATCTAGATTATTTGTAAATTTGGAATTTGCTTAAGAAACCACAAATTTGTGCATTTACCTTTAAATCACTATAAATGAATTTTGTATCTTGTCAAGCAATGCAGATTATTAAGGTGTGTATTATTATTATTATTATTATTATTATTATTATTAGAGTATGTGCCATTTTAGTATCACAACTGCTTACAGTGAGCCTTCTATGTGAGAAACATTTCATTTTCCCTTTTTTAGAACACGTGTCATCTTTGGGGAAAATCCTTATTTGTACAAAGCTGTGGCAAACGCTTGCACATACATTTTCACCCAAGTGTGACTTGCAAGAAAACAAATTTGTATTTTGAAATATTTGTCATAGGAATAAGTTTTTATGGTCTTGTGCCTTCCACAATAGTCCTTTCCGAGAAAGAGATCATCACTACTTAAACTCAGGGCTGTGCATTCAGTTTCCCGAGAGCTGCGCACACCGACTTTTACAGTGCTGCCGCTGCCTCGTCCCTAGCGGATGGTTTCCATCAGGGTTACCTCATCTAGCTGTCATCTTTGTATCTGCTTCTCCTCCTGGCACACCTTGACATTGACAAAATGCCAAAGCCTGCCATCAGGCCTCCAGGAATTGCTTTGGGGGGACAGAGTGAAATAAGCCAGGTTTTGGTTTTCCTGTAGTGAAGAGGAACGGGATGACTAGGACCGAAGCTTGTCTCAGATTGTCATGGAGACAGAATCAAAATGCAGCGATGAGCTACAAGGCTCATTTAAAACTAATCCGTGTTTTCTTAATTTTGATCTAAGAAATCTGAAGTTTTCCTTTTGCCATCTGATAAAACACCGTGGAAAACTTTTGTCTAACGTTATAATGAAAAACACCAATCATAGTGATGCTTCACTAGTGGAATCACACGTGTATTTTTCTAAGAACTAGCAATAAACTTTCATATCAAATCAGCATTCTATTCTGTGCTTTCCTTTAAAGAAGGAATAATGATAACAGATAACTCTACGTAGAGAATTGGAGAAAGTGAAATCCCTTGTCCTTCTCGTAGTTTAACAACTTCCCATTTCTAATCTCAGATCTGTGATAGAATAATGTTGTTGCTTCTATGTCCAGAGATGTGCTGAGTGTGGCCAGGGTACACGCCATCTGCTTGTGTAGCAAGCAAGGGCACCAGCGCTGGACAGTGTCACAGTACAGATGCTCAGTCTCACCCAGAGCTTCTGAAACAAAATCTGCACCTCAACATCGTCCACTCCAGGAACTCCTAGCACATTAAATTTGAGAAACACTCTTCAGTGTAACTCGCCTCTTGACACCTCCCATCTCTTGTCCAATTTTCCACCTCCTTTTGACCTAGGACTCTTAGCTGCCTACAGGGAACAGTTTCCAGTTTCTTCTTTCCTTCCCTCCTGCCTGAGAGAGCCTCCCTGGGGCCTTTGGCTTCTCTGCAGAGCTTCCCCGTGCTGATTTTGCATACTCTAATACTCATGTATAACATAGGTTTATAAAAGTTGGTTGAGTTCTCCAAGTGTATAATTAAAACTTTCAGAAAACCAAGAACATCTATCCAATAGGTTATGAAATTCATAACATCTCAAAAACACTCCCTCCAAAAAAGAAAAAAGAAAGAGAAAAATCAACTGAGTTACATTATACATATTGTGTATGTCTTTTCATTCCCTCCCTTATTATATTAATAATATCCATGAGGAAATAATAACTCAAATTAGAAAATATTTGACTGATATTCATGTGTCTTTTGCTAAGCCAAACAAATTATTGGATGGTAACACTACAAAGAAAATTTAAGTTTGGAATCTGATACTTTCGCTTGTACAACACATTGTGCTTTGGATTCAGCTATGTTTTATTGCCTAATTCTTTATATTCAGAATAATAAAAAGAACAGATCAATATTATGTTGGCTTTGTTTGTAAAAATAACTCAATACTTCAAACAAATATAATGTTTTCTGAAAGCTTTTCCACACCAAAGAAAAAAGTAACATGTAATAGATGGAAACAACTTCAGACTTCTTACTACTCCATGTAATTAATAAAAAGTAGTGCATCTGATAACTCATATAAGTATAAACTTCAGGCAAAAATCATAAAAATAATGTCAAAGCACACTGAATCATTGAAAACTCTGCTCAAGGGTTTTTACTTTAGTGAGAGGGAAAGAGGACATATCATTTTGTCTCTTGGAGATGGCTGTCAATATCTGTAGACATTTTTTATGGCTGGATTAAAGGACAAAATACATTGCTGGCATCTGCTGGAGAGGCCATGTGTACCACCTGTAGACATGGCAGGCTTTCTAAGAAAGAATAACCTATTTCCAAGTGACATAGTTTTCTATCAACAGTTGCTAAAGCAATGGACCTCTGAAAGCTTCTTCCTAACTTCCAGTTGTGCTGTAGCAAGAAGTTTTAATTCCAAATCCATTCTAATATAAATAAAAAACCAAACCATTGGATGTTGTAGCAATTTAACAACATGAAATGAGCTTGCTTAGGAAAGTGGTTAAACATGACTCATTTTCTCATATACTTTCTTTTGCTTCTGTTTTTCCCCAATCATATATTAGCACTGATACTCTCAAATCAATCAGTGTCATTTTCTTATTAAAAGCTTCTCTCTCTCTTCATGTATCCACTCATTCATTGCTGTTTGTGTGCTTTGTTCTAGAGATAAAGTTAGATGAAAGTTTCACAACTAGGCCAGACCATTAGATTTCTATCTCTATCTTTAAGGATTGCTTCAAATTCTTGAGAAAACCTGGTACAAAATGTAACCACATATGAATATCTCACATGTGCTCATAAAATACAATGAATGCCTCATATTTAAAAAGAATATATATCTACATCTCTATCTATCTATCTATCTATCTATCTATCTAATGCATTGAAGCAAAATACACATTTCCTCAGGTAGTGTTCTTTAGTGTGCACACTCAAAAGTGTGCTTTGTCTTGGTACAGTTGTGTTACATGTGTGATATGATCTTTGGCCTGTTTGGTTTCAAGCAGCATGTATATATTAATTCAATCCATAAGATCTTATAACATAAATGAATCTGATGCTGAAAAAAATTAAAGGGAGGTACTGGGCCATGGTGACACACACCTCTAATTCCAGCACTTGGGAGGCTGAGGCAGGCAGATTGGTGCAATTTTGAGACCAACTTGGGCTGCAAAAGGTGAGCTCAAGATCACCCTGAACTGCATAGTGAGACCCTGTCTCAAAAAGACAAAAAAAGAAAAAAATTAATGGGAGGGGAAGGGGAAAAAGTATCTAAAGGTGTTAAGTCCATGTACCAATCCTTTAAGGCATATATAATCATTATGTACCGCAAGTATGTAGTAAGAAAAGTAAAAATAAATAAGTAAATAAAAGCAAGAAGGCAGCAAGAAAGGAAAAGAAGATACATTGCTGTTGATCCAGAAAAGACTGCGCCCAGTTTCCTTGCTTGTGTGCTGTCTCTCTTGCTCCTTTCTGCAGCAGTTCTGGAAGACCTCTCTCCTGAGAGCTTCTGTGTTGTTCTGGCTCCCTCAGTGTCCTAAAGTGATTCAGCATGTTCACCTTTCAGGGTCATTTTAACTTCAGGAGGCCAGATCTAGTGAATAAGACTGATAACCACACTTTATATTCTTATAGTGACCCTGCCTTTCTATCGGGTAGCACGTAGCAGCAGCAGTTACTAAATTTTGCTCAGAACTCTTAAGGAGTCTCCTGAAAGAGGACCTGCAGAACTGCCTCAGAAAGTGACAAGAATTATTATATAAATGTGTTGGAAATGAGAGGCGATATATTGAAGAGGATTAATGGCAACACATCCGTTCTAGCAAGAAGCCTCTGAAAAACTTTGAATATTCAATTATATTTTGATCATATATTACTTGGGAACATTCTCTCTCTTTTGTTTTTTAATTTGGAAGGAAATTCATGAGACCAGCCAGGGCTACAAAAATGAGCTCAAGGCCAGCCTGAACTGCATAGTGAGACCCTGTCTCAAAAAGAAAAAAAAAAAAAAAAGAAATTTAATGAAACGTTAAATGAAGTTTGTGAAACAAATACTTAAATTTGGAAACTGAAACTATATCTATGAGATCATCAGTTTTCAATTCACTTTCCAATGAAAATCCCATTAGACAAAGATATTCTCTGACACTGTTCACTTTCGTAAAATAGTTATAAGCAACAATATTTTCTAGTTCTGTTGACTATTAAGTATTATTTATAGGAATTGTTGACTTAATTGTGTCTTAAATTTCAGAAATAATTACATACTTTTAACATATTTGAATTCAATGAAATAAATCAACATAGAAGCCTATGCATAGTTTTGGATTACAGCCTAGGAAATGTTACTTTGGTGACACAATAATTTTTGTCTAAGTTGATTGTTTGATGAGGTCAATCTGCCTAGTAAACTTCCTAGTCTATGTATCATTACACAGGAAAGATATAAAAACAACATAGGTTCACTTAGAATAGTTGTTAGAGTAATGAAGAAGTACAAAAGTCAGGAGCCATTATTCAATTAAAGAAAATCAGATAAGAGGCAGACAGAGAGAGTCCAGGTATAAAAACACAGGGTGAAATGTCAGGAATATATAGGAGATATAGGAGAAAAGAAATATAAATATAAGTATCACCTGTTGTGGGATTAAGTTTTACATCTTTGACTATGCCTTACAATTTACGATTTACATATTTTGTGGTGCCATAGTCTAGTAGTGCACTTACGTAAATGCGTTCTTTGGGGGGATTGAAAGCTAGTTATTTGACCTCAGATACCCATTCCCTAGTTCCTTCTGGCGGATGGATGGCCCATGGATAATGGTTAGGTTTTCACACTCTAACAGGCTCATGGAAATGGGCCTCTGCAGCTCTGTGGAGTGAACGCTGATTCATCTGAGAGCTGACCACACTTCTCAGAGCCATTAGGACAGAGATTGATTTAAGCAAGGGTCAGTAAGCCAATAGACTGCTCTCTTCTGGACCAGAACTACAGATACAGTGAGTATCAGAGACACAAGCTTTTGTCCCCAAACCTCTCCTTTATATGAATACAGAGAAGAGATCTTCATTGATTAAATCACTCTTCTTAATATTTATCATGCTTTCATATTAAAGACATTCTGAAAGAACAGTGCTTTACTTTGGTGAGATACCCTGCTTTCTAAGTGGAAGCTTTCACGACTCATAATTATCTGTTTCAGTGCCATTTGTATTGTTCCAAGTTGTCTCTTTGGTGCTGTAGTACAGTGTCATAAATGATAGAGCAGAAAACAGAAACACATGTCACTCATAGTTGGTACTATAGTTAGAAGCACAATCCTGACATTTACTGATGTATGATCTAATGCAGGACAATTCATCTCCAATACTCTTTTTCTCTCACATATAAAGAAAGCATAATGACAATTCACAGCACTTTAAAGCAAATAAGACTACTTCACATGAGACATTTCTACATATTTTTGTTCATGTGTACACGGCAATGAATATGAAAGAACTATACAAATTTTAACACTCTAAAACAAGTTAGGAGTTTTCTCATTCTAAATTATCTTGCTAAAGTCATTTGTACACCAATTTAAATCCTATTCTATTTGAAATCTACAAGGAACATCAGTACTGTTTTCCAAGAGCAGTACCTCCTCTGCATTTAGTCCAAGTCATCTGATACCACATTAGTAGAATTCTATTGAATCTATGTAGGCTAAAGTTTGCCTATATCTATGGATCGAATCAGTTATAATATGGTATAGATGTGTGTTTTACTTAATTTAGATGATCACAACTTCCTAAACATTAATATTTCAGACCTCAGACTGAATTTGATTTCTTCAAAAAAGGATAATTAAAGATAATACAAGACAAGGAAAAATGCCATAGGATTAACCTGCTACAATTTAGTATGTGCTTAGACTTCTAAATTTCTGTGTAAAACAGTGTAACAGTCTTTTTTTAAAAAATCACATTCTGTATGGACTTATTAGAATATCAATGATTAATGGAAAATACTGATTCCATATTAAGCCTAAGGCATTTAATATTCAGAAAGACAGCGATGTAAAGCTCAAGTACCTACGTTATAGAGTAATAGCATCACTGAGCTTCTCTTCTGGAGGGTTAACAACTTAAGTTTGCAGACCAAAGAATTAGAGAAAAAGAAAGGCTACAAGGATAACCAATATTTTGACCCTAGCCCTTCAAGGTCAGTGAGGACTCAGGACATGAGAGAACCTTTAATGTAACATCCTAAAGCTCAGTGGTGTCCCAGATTTTCTGTTTAAGGAGATTATAGAGTCACAGAGGAAAGGGACTGATATATAATGTGACTAAGGAAAGTCATCACCTAGAGAGAAAGCATTTTCTCAGGCTTTTATAGAGAGAAAACTGGTCAAGCAATGGCAATGACTCATCCAGATCGCTGACACTGACAAAAGATCTACAAAACACTGTACATGATTTCAAGGTTAATCCTGAGGGATTTCTATCTGACCTTGTCAGATACAAAAGTTACATGCTTTGATATATAGGTCTTTCTTCAACTTGCCCTTAACCACCCAGGAGAAAAGTTTAACCATGAGACATAAAAAGTAAAGCCAGATTAGAATGCTGTTGTAAAAATCTCAAGTCAACAGCCTCCAACATTGCCAGTTCTGCCAGTAACCTACTACGATTATGGAATATTGGACTATGTATACAACTACTTTCTCTTAGTTCAGTGGGAAGAAATTTTTGTACCAATAGTGTTTAGAAAAGTTATCCTGCATGCATCTTGTACTCTGAACAACTGCTGTGAAGACAACAATGTGAATTATATTATTTATTGTGGTTGTCCTAGTAACATGTTGTAGAGCTGTCCCCTTGTTATTTCTTATTAAAAGAAAAAAATTGATTTCTTCATGGAGACTGGGACGCCTTCACCAGCTGCCCACTTGCCACCCCTCTAGCCCAGAGCACACACCTGCTCAGCTCCTCATCCTCCTCAATTCTGCTTTCTTTACAACCTCCGTATCTTACAACTGTACATTAGTTCAACTATTTCACTGACATTTTTCTTAGACAGAAAACTAAAACTTTTATGAAGCAAATGCTTATTTTATGAAATATTCTTTCATTAATATTTAATTATTATTAATTTTATTAGGAAAGAACAATGAGACAGTTTCAAAACACGTTAGTAGGGCAGCCACGATAATTCATACAATGCATATTGTTGTCTTCATAGTAGTTGCTCAGAGTACAAGATGCAGACATGATAACTTTTCTAAACACTGTTAGTACAAATATTTCTTCTTATGAACCAAGATAAAATATTTGTATGTATAGTCCAATAGTCCATACTAATCGTGTTTTATCATGAGAACTGGCAACGTCAGAAGCTGATGACTTGAGCCTTTTACAGCTCAGTATATTAATATGGCTTTACTTTTTATACCTTGTGGTTAAATTTTTCTGCTAATTTTTATTCATTAAAATTCTCTAAGTATGCATAGAAAAACATAATTACTTATTTCCCAAATAAAAAACTTAATAAATTTAACATTAATTTTCCATTCATTTAAAAATCTGTTCAATCCTATTATTTTAAGTAATGTTTGTTTATTGAAGAACTTTCTTTACAGATACAGAATTAAGTGAATAATAATATATGCACATATATATTTATTGTATTCTTTTCAAGTGTACTTTTTGTAGTGGCAGGAATACTTAATTTAATGCAGCTAATAAATATCTCTAGTCTGTATATTGGATGTTAATTGCAGGGCCAACTGATCTGGTGACACACGCTGTAATCCCAGCACTGGGAAGGCTGAGACAAAAGGATCACTAGGAGTTCTAGCTGCATAGAGAGACCCTGAACCAAATAACTAACTAAATAAATAAATAAATAAATCTTTTAAAAATTTGAGTGGCCTTGGAGACAGCTTAGCAGCATAAGCACCTGCCTGACATGTGCAAGGTCCTGAGTTTGATCCCAAACACCACAAAAAAGTCAACATAAAACTAGTTCATCATCTTTGATAAAAAAAAAAAAATATTGATTTTTACCTGAGAATAAAAATCCAGAGTCTCAAAAATAAATTCTGCATGGTAGAAATTGATAGAAATATTTAAAATTAATGAATCGGCAGAATGAATGAAAATAACAAAGGGTGGGCATGGTTGTGCACACCTGTAATCTCTGTACTTGGGAGGCTGTGGCAGGAGATTTTGTGTGAGTTCAAGACCAACCTGGGCTACAAAGGTGAGCTCAAGGCCAGCCTGAACTGCATAGTGAGACCCTGTTTCAAAAAGACAGTTATGAAGAGGAGGAGGAGGACGAGGGAGAGGAGGGGTATGATGGCGAGGAGGAAGGAGAGGAAGAGGGGGAGGAGGAGGGGGAGGAGAAGAGGGAGGAAGAAGAAGCAGAAGAAGGAGGAGGAGAAGGAGGAGAAGGAGAAAGAGCTTACCATTCCATTGATCACCATATGTTTTCTAATGATGTTTAGTTTACTTATGAATTATTATATGAATATTATTAATATGGTATCTGAGATTACTGGAGAATAATTGGGTAAACTGGTGTGTCTCCAAGCCAAGATGCATAAGAAGAAAAAAGTCAAGAAGTCTTAGTATGGTGAATGTTTTAGAGTGCCTTAATTAATAAATATGTTTTATTCATTCTCATTAATAATGTAGGTCTTTTTTTTTTTTTTTTGGTCTTTTTGAGACAGGGTCTCACTATGCAGTTCAGGCTGGCCTTGAGCTCACTTTTGCAGCCCAGGCTGGTCTCGAACTCGCACCAATTCTCCTGCCTCAGCCTCCCCAGTGCTGGGATTACAGGCGTGTGCCACCACGCCCGGCAATAATGTAGCTTTAAACACATAAACTTTTTTGTTTTTTTATAATTTTCCACTTTTAATATGAAATAACAATAATAGTTTCAAAACACATTAGTAGGACAGCCACAACTATTAATACAATGCATATTGTTGTCTTCATAGTAGTTGTTCAGAGTACAAGATGCAGACAGGATAACTTTTCTAAACACTACTGGTACAAATAGTTCTTCTCATTAAGCTAAGAGAGAGTAGCTATATATATGTATTCCAATATTCCATAATACTAGTGGGTTATCGGCACACCTGGCATTGTTGGAAGCTGTTGACTGAGCCTTTTACAGCTCAGTATAAACTTTTGATAAATGAAAAATGTTTGGTCCCAACCATTACTGCTCCATTAGAAGCCCTGGGGTAGGACTGGACAATCTGATCTTCAATGGACTTTTGATACTGCTCAACTTTGAGAATTACTGTTTAGAGGAAATGTAGAAGACAGTCATTATCTAGTGTAATGAAACACATATTAGTTACTCAGGCATTTAGCTGCTGCTTGATTCTATCTAGGCTGTAGTTCATCAAAACTTATAGTAAATGTAGCACTGCAAATAATATAGTCATGATTAATAGAGTTATTCCTGCTTTTAATTATAGCATTGCAAAAATTACACAAGAAAGAAAGTGCTGCATTGGCAAGTTCAGGAATGTTGTTACATGGACTCATTTTAGAGTTATGAATTTTTTTTCTGTGAAATCTTGGAATTCAGAGTGAGTTGTTGGTAGTAACTTCAGTATTTTAAAATATTTATACAATGTTTCTACAGAGTACATATGGTATCCATTGCTCTCATTAAAATACATAGCATTTAACACCAAAAATTAGACAATCTATTAATTGAAATGAAAAATGGGATAGGGATATAAAATTCTCCTCCAAATACTTAATGGCAGATAAGATCCTTTTGGAAATAACTATGAGATACCTCTAGAAAGGTACAGAGTCAGATTACAACAGGTTTATGTGTCATACTAAACTAGTGAACATCATTCAAAGGCAATATTTTAGACAGCTTAGTGTAATTTCTGTAAAATCAGATTCAGAGAAGCGTTATGAATGCTCATCTTAAGTGCTAAAAAAATGCCTAGAATGGTTCCTTTATTCCATTTGTTATATAATTATGATGTCGCATAAATCAAATTTTTGTCATTTTACTAATAATCCAAACAAGAATATTTTAAAAAACTGATTTCCATCACCCTCTCCCTCCTTTTTCTCCATTCCTTCTTCCTCCTCCTCCTCTCCTCTCGTTCTATTTTTGCTCCTTCTTCTAAGCAGGTCCGTTTTAAAGTAAAGGCATAAACCAAAGAGAATGCATAACTGGGTAATTAAAGAAGATGCATGACCTTTAAATCACTCCAAGAAAATGAAAATTCTGTAGTAAATTAAAGCCAAATGAAGAGGAAAATGAGCATAAGACACTTTAACAGTAAAAATAATTAAATTCCCCTTCCTTTTACATCAGCCAGTTCTTTTCTGGCCTATTGTTAGTAACACAGTCAATTCTTAAATGAATATAAACAGTAACTTTCCCTCTCAGTATTGAGTAAAAAGATCATGAATCCAACCACTATGGAAAGTTAGACAATGAGAATTTAAGAATCGATGCAATATGATCAGTTAAAAGAGTTACTATTCCATTCTGCATTTTGGTATTTATTTCATGTAATGGAATAAAAGAACTAATATAAGATGCCCGTGTTATGAGTATAGACGACAGTATTAATACTGCTGGTCTGAAGAACACATGTTACAGAATTGAAATTTAAGATCCATATTAAGTGTTTAGTCTGAAAAATTGAAAACTGACTTTATAGCTGTTTAAAGGGTATAAATTAAACACACTGAAGGAGTTGAAGATATTCAATGAACACTGATGATAATTTGTGAAATGTACCATTATTGGCTTATGCACATGCATGCACATATATCTACTCATGTATACTTTTACATATGCATGCATATCTGAATCTATAACACCCAAAACATAGTCATCATAATAAGTTTTTATCTACTTTTTGAAATTCTTTCATTGCTTCCAAGTCGTGAATGATTTCGAAGGTACAAAGAAATGTAAAAATTATTTAAGCTAAATTTTTATACTCACAGGCGGTTAGACAATATTATACAATGCACTTTTAAAATTTTGAAAGTTCAAGCTATGGTTATTTTGGCAGCAGAGAATACGTAGAAAATGCAGTAAAACTTTTTTCCCAGTTGGAATTTTATACTACATAGTATTTACATTGTAAAAAAGGATAATTTCTGAAGAGAAAAATTTTAAGACAGACTCATGAAATGTGTTGGTAATAAGGCTGTGGTTTGGAAGTGGAAAATTTATATTACAAGTAGAATTTTAAATAATAGTGACATAAAATTTCTTTTCCTCCAATGTTTAGTTTCTCTTTGAAAACAGTTCCATGACAGATACATCTTTGATAGAGATTATGATTCTCAACAGAGATGCAGGAATGTACTTTGCACAATGTTTAAAAAGTAGAGGAGTGATTGTTTAACCTGTGATAGAAGAGAGAATATTCTACAGCAAATGAGTATAAACAAATACAGCAAAAATATCCCAGGGCACTGTATTCATCAGCCAGTGAACCAGTTCTTATGGCATTGGGATGCTGTTCTTCTTAGCACTGTGAAAATTAAAGTTCCTTTTTCAAAAAAAGTGTTTAGAGTGAAATAAAGGGATGTTTTGACTTTGTAAATTATTGAATTTTCATTTAAAATTAAAATTAGTAGATTAGTTATATGTATGTAAATAAATATTCTTCATAGTTTATTAGTCTACATACTTCAAAGGAAAATCACAGAGATCTAAATACTGGCTTAGAAAAATAGGAAATACGTTTCTGCTTGAATCTCAGAGAATGATTTTTTTACTATCTTTGTCATGGACAATGATTTCTTTACATTGTACATAACTTACATCTTAGTTACTTTTCTCATTGTTGAGAAAACTAACCCAACAACCATAGGAGGAAACAGTTTAAGCTGTAGTTCATAGAAGACCCAGTCTATTGTAGGGCTGAGTGGCGTGACTGAAGGGCATCTCAATGCAGGAAACACTCATGAATGCAGAAAGTCTGTCTTTTCTCACTCCATTTATACTACATACAGGCTATAAGCCAGTTGACTGGGGCAATCTGTACCCAGGATGGGTGTTCTGTTAGCCACGTGCAGCACTACACTAATTTTGCTGAACTAATTTATTACCACACACTTTTAACCTCCGTATCCCATGTCCTACATCTAGCCAACTCTGAAAAGCATGAGGCTTTGGGGAGATATCTAGATATGTTTCACCCTTTGCACCTAGAAGAGTCATAAGTTTATCCTTTTCTGTAGAAGACATTTCATCTGTAAGAGGTACCCCAGTCCTAAGAATTTTAGCATTTCTGAAATCTCTTCTGAGATTTAAAGAACATTCTTAGGCTGCTGCCATCCTGGAACATGGTGTCCTGGGGCTCACTCCACAGAGTATTCTTTTTTCTTTGCAATCTTCAGGCTACAAAGGTTGCAGTCCTGCTGGTTATTGTGATACCCTCAAGGTTTTTTTCTTTTATTGTCCCATTTATTTGCAACAACAAAGTTATCCTCAGCTCCATCTTTTCAGATCTTAACTTTACTAGAATGTTTTTGTGGCCAAAGTTAGAATTTCAAAAATCATTCTACTACAGTTTTTGCTTTTGATTCTCAGTGTTAATCTGGCTAAAAGCCACAAACAGTAGCCATGCCACTGTTTCAACATTAGTCTAGCTTATTCATAAGTTCAAAATTACCTATCAAGTTCAGCTTACAGTATTTGTAAGGCAGCACCTACGAACTTTTCCAAAGTCACAAGCCAGTTCCAAAGACTTCTAAGCCATATGATCAGGTGTGGTCACATCGGTGACCACACTCCCAATTCCAAAATCTCTTTTAGTTACTTTTCTCATTGCTGAGACAAAATGTTTGCTGTTGGAAGCTAAAGGAAGGAAGTTTTACTTTAGTTCGTAGTTTGTCCAGGTTTCAGTTCATGGTATGGCAGAAAGAAGGCAGGCAGTAGCAGGCAGCAGCAGCAAGCTCACATTCCTTTTCTCTCTTGATAGTCAATACAGACTATAAGCCTATGTATTGCCACCTGCAGCTAGGGTAGGACTTTGTTATCCACACCTAGAGCTATGAACATTCTAATCAATAGAATAATTTACTATTACAGGGCCTGGCAGGATGGCTCAGTGGTCTAAAGCGCCTGCTTAGGAAAGCTTGGGCGTCTGCAAGGACCACGGTTCGATCCCCGGCACCACATGCTGCACCAGCCCTGCCCTGAGGGCAGGCTGAGCCGGCCATAAAAATAAATGAACAAACAGACAAATGTTGTGAAACAAGAAAATAGCTGGGCTTGGTGGCGCACGCCTGTAATCCCAGCACTCGGGAGGCTGAGGCAGGAGGATTGGTGCGAGTTCGAGACCAGCCGGGGCTACAGAAGTGAGCTCAAGGCCAGCCTCAACTGCATAGCGAGACCCTGTCTCAAAAAGACAAAATAAATAAATAAATAAATAAATAAATAAAATTCTAAAAAAAAAAAAAAAAATTACTATTACACACCTTAACTCCAGTATCTCATTGCCTAGATAAGCCAGCTCTGCAAATCCCCACCTGTGAGTGCGTGCATATTGGAGGAACATCTAGATGTAAGCCACAAAAACCCATGTTCATCATTGCAATCATTTAGAATTTAGTGTGCTTGTTCTGACCACTGAATCATCAAATCTTTCAAACCTCCCAGAAATATTTTACTTTATAGTTTCTCCTCAAAATGCATAGCTCCAAAATAGTGCTAAATATTTTACTCAAAAGATTTAAGTGACTGGGCCCGGCAGGATGGCTCAGTGGTCTAAGCGCCTGCTTAGGAAAGCTTGGGCAGCTTCAAGGACCGCGATTCGATCCCCGGCACCACATGCTGTGCCAACCCTGCCCTCAGGGCAGGCTGAGCCGGCCGTAAAAATAAATATAAATAAACAAACAAACAAAAGTTCTGAAACAAGGAAAAAAAAAGATTTAAGTGACTCAACATTTAACCAACTAACATGTTCAACAATAAGACAGGGAAATTTCTCTTCAATCTCTAAATTAGTGTATGTCTTAATTTGGAATAATCTAAATGTCATTCAAAGAATATTTAAGGAGACATAACAAACACAAAAAAATTAAAAGCTTGGTGATAAAAGCAAAGCAACAATAGGCCAGGTTAAGAATGCAGTTCAGAGGTAAAAGTCTTGCCTTGCAAGCCTGAAATTCTGGTCTTGTTTTTTGTTTGTTTGTTTGTTTTTTAAAGATTTATTTAGTTAGTTAGTTATTTGGTACAGTATTGCTATGCATTTTAGGCATGCAATGATCCTGCTCTCTCAGCATCCCCAGTGCTGGGATCATAGACATGTGCCACCATGTCTGGTTTCACTGGCTGACACAACACAGTATTGGCATGGCTTGCAGTACTGGGGATTGAACCTGTGTCTTTGGGCTTGCCAAGCAGGCACCTAGATCACTGAACTATCTTCCCAGCCCCAAGTCCTGGGTTTTATCTACGCACATTTTTAAACAACAATAGCTATGGCTTTATATTTAGAAAAATCTTTACATATTTAACCCTATTGTTTCATTATATATGTGAATAAATAGTATTATTTTGACTGGGACTGGATTCTGCTTTACTTTTCTAGAAAGTCTTCTGTTTTCCTTTACAACTATGCATGACAGGTCCCACAAGAAACTTCCTTAGTAACTTATACAGTAAAAATTACACTAATAAGAGGCTACGGATGGCCTTTGCTCTCCTCAGATTCAAAGTGTTTAAAAATTCATTGGTGATCATGAGTAAGCAGTTCCCCAACTACAAATTTTAGAGTCAAAAACATCAGTCACTTATTTCCTATTATTCATTTTGCTTTAAAGTTTTATATTGGCTTAAACTTTTTAAAATTTATATTCTCTTCAAAATTAAAACATACAAGGAAAAATTATGTAATATATATTGTATGCCTGGCATGGTGCTGCCGATTCAAACTTAAAGGTCATATGCAGTTCTCTTTCCAAAAGCATCTACTTAATCTATATCTATATCTATATCTATATCTGTATCTGTATCTGTATCTATATCTATATCTATATCTATATCTTTATCTTTATCTTTATCTATATCTATCGATATCTCTCTATCTCTGTATCTATCTATCTATCTATCTGTTCACTAAAACACCCTGATTAATGAAACAATGACAGACATTTGAAGGCATTATTCTGAGGACAGAGCAAGTGTTCACAGTATATTTTAATATCATGCACATCTAAATTTTTTCTAAAATTGAAATCCATTGATATTAGTCCTGTAGAACTTGCATGTCATCCATCAGATCCTAGTCATGAAATGCAAGCTACTGGCATGAGCTTATTCAAGTTCACTAGCCCTAAATGCATAGAAAATTAAGAGAGACTGGATATATATCCTGTGAAAAAAGCAAAATGTGTAGATCGTTATAATTTTCAATTTGAAAATAATACAGAGCAGCTGAATGTATTTTAACTGCAAATAAAAGTGTCATGATTATGAGACTGTAATAAAGGAAATATGGTGATATTAATAAAAAGTAAAATTTGTGTAAAATGTTTATTTACAGTTTACCATTAAGGATTATTTTTCCAACATTCCTGTGGTAGCATAACTATTTTCTTGTAACTGGCACTCCAAAATATTGATAGTATGTAATGGGCTACTGAAACGTGAGCAACATGTCAACTTTAATTTTATGTGCACTGTTTCCCATATGATGAAATACTTACATGTCCAAAAAAATGCAGGCAGAATACAGCAGCATTTTTTTTGTTTGTTTGTTAAACATGTCCATTTAGCATATTTCACATGAGCTGTACTTCTTTATATTTAGATAGATTCTAATACACTCAGTTTTATGCTCAGGAGTAGATGCTGAAAACAAAGGCAAGTTGGCTGCTTTAAGTTTGAACATGAGAGACCTGTGATTCCCCACGCAGTGTAGCCCCTATGGAGTGCTCACTGGTTCAACACCCATCAGAGAGGGTGTCGTAGCTCTCATGGCAGGGGCACGGACCTTCACAATGTATTTACACGCAGATGCTTGTTCCAAAATCCACCTCCTTAGCAGCAGAAATCGTGTTTTGTTCAGAATGACGGTTCCTAGAAGTGAAGATGTATGCATGTGGCAAAGTCTTTACCACTGGGATGTGAACAGAGGTGTGAAAGTTTGCGGAAGACACTCTGCAGGAAGTTAGGTGTTTCGGGAATGCATGGAGCCCTAGAAGCCCTCTTGGGACATCAGGATGAGAACCACATGGTAGAGGCAGCGCTGTCCTGGAGGAGTCAGGCTCCCTAAGACTTGGGAGAATTGACGTAATATGTCCAAATTACTTCCCTCTGCACTCCACATGGAAGAAAATGAGACTTGCTACATTCTCAATGAATTTTTTCAGGTCTCATATTAGTAGAACATAATTCATAAGCAATATTATCTTAGGGAAGGTAAACAGAAATCTGCTAAAATGTCTTTTATTAGGAAAGCAACTTAGTTTTAGTATGATTATATTTAAGAATATGCAAATTCTTCATTTTCTCTCTATAGATGATATTAGAAAAAATAAAACTAAATAAAATTAGGAATTAAACATTAATACATGTCATTTCCAAGCCCGTTTTGTTGCCTGCTCCATCAGAATACTCAGGCTAACAAACTCATCTTCTAGACTCCCTGCATTCATCCACTACTCTTAAACACTCAGAGGAGACGTTCACAGGAGGCTAAGCTTTAGAACCTTGTACCTAAAATAATAAATCTCTCGTGCTAAAAACATTTTCAGCAGTGATATATTGTTTGCCAGGAATTTCCCGTCTGATGGAGTCTTCTGCTCCTCCTTGAGACTATACAGAGGATGAGTTGGCATTGTCCTCCGTCGATTCACTTGTATTTCAGTTCCCTTTGTGTGCGTTACAAAATCAGTCTCCTCATGTTGGTGCCTATGTTCATCTGTATGCATGCATTCTCTAATTGTTTTATTACAGTTTCAAAGTCTACCTCTATGTCAACTAGCAAGCACAAGCGAGACAATAGAGAAGTCAAGTAGATATTAGAATTAACAAAACGCTCTCATTTCCACACCACGGGAAACTTTAAACAGCTGCCCTATGCTGTTCTTTATTATGACTAAAGTGTCTCAGAAACTGCCCAGGCCCATTCTTGCCACTCCCAGCCTCTGCTTACATATGGAAGTTTTAACTTAGGGTCAGGACCAGACAGATGTCTTTGGTGATTTCACTCATCTGTTTTTATGGATGCTTCTTGGAACCTGAAATGTGTGTGCTGTTGAATATTTCAGAGAGGATTAATGGAATACATACTCTTTTACAAGTAGATACAAAAAGCGCTGGGATTCACATGATCATTCTGTCATTGATCCTTTTAACCTTCAGAGACCTGGTTATATTTTTTCTAAAAGAATATCCTTGCATTTCCCAGAGTCAATTTTTTCAAGAATCCAAAAAATATGATACAAAACAACAAAGTTTTTATGGCTATAGTGATATATAGAAGCAAATGTGAGGACCTGGAAACTAATTAGTATGCACACACATACATCTATATATCTATACATCTATATATCTATATATCTATATATCTATATATCTATATATCTATATATCTATATATCTATATATCTATATATCTATATATCTATATATCTATATCATCTATATCTACATATCTATATATCTGTATCTGTATCTGTATATATATCTATATCTATGTATCTACATATCTATCATCTATATCTATATCATCTACATCTATATCTATCTATACATATATATATATATATATATATATATATATATATATATATGAAAGAATGAATATATGCATCAGATATATGTTGAGGGGAGTTTTGAAAGATTTATTATTGGCTAGGGACTGAACCTTAACATTTTTATTGATTGTTTAATTCCAGTCTCGTATTTGCGCAGAAAGCAGTGGGCCTGACATACGTTGTCTCAACAGCAGCCTATGCTGAGGGATCCCATCCCACTCAGATCTTGATTGTTAACATTAAACACTTCTTTCTGCCTAACACTCACTCTTGTTAGTTGTTAAAATTTTTATGAGGGCATGTTGGCAATACATAATGATGACATTAACATTGGAAACCGTGGATGTTTATGACACATCTTCACTGCTTTTACTTCCTTACCCCTCCTGTCTCACAGTGTCTTCCACTCCGTGGTCCCCCTCCCACTTGCAAGTGATCTATCCAGCCTTTTTGATAGACATTTTCTGAATAAATTTAGGAATCATAAGGGCCGGCCAGATAGCTCAGTGGACTAAAGCGCCTGCTTAGGCAGGGTGCAGCGGCCGGGATTTGATCCCCAGCGTGGCGTGCAGGTCCCGCCCTGGGGTGCACTGAAACGGCTATTGGGCTGGGCGTGGGGGCGTGCGCCTATGATCCTTGCTCTTAGGAGGCTGAAAACAGGAGAATCGCTGCGAGTCCGATCTACGTAGTGAGACCCTGTAGGTCTTGTAGACCCTGTACTAAGTATAATAAATAAATAAATAAAAATAAGAAATTTGAAATCACCTAATGCATAGTAACAGTAATATTTTCTAATCATGATGTTATTACGTTTTTCAATGAATATTATAAGTTATAATAGGTAGGTAGAGATGAAAATCTAAATATGCACCTCAGCAACGAGATATATTTAAAAAAAACACAGATGTACTGCCCATTATGCTGTATGTTAAATGCTTTCTATTTAACAACTACTATGTAAAAGGCACCAATATATTGAAAGTTAAGACTTCATGAACTTGAATATTTGAAGAAAAAGTCATTTGCAATTGGAATTTCAGCTTTGCTTTGATGCTTTATATGAGTATTTAATATTTACTGACTGAGTTTCTCAAGCGCTGTATTGTCTTGCTATAAAAACTTCATATAAGATATCCCTTCTTATTATTTTTTATTTATTTTAATGAGAAAAAGGATAAAATAGCAATGAAATAGTTTCAAACCAGGCTCGTGGGATGGTTACAATAATTAACCCGTTGCACATTATTATCTTCATTATTCATTTATCTTCGTTATTCAGAGGACAAGATGAAGACATAATATCTTGCCTAAAAATTATCAGTGCAAACTTTTCTTCTCAATAAACTAAGAGCAAGTAGCTGTACATCTATCCTAACTCCCTTGCCTATACATATATATTTTTTCACAACAAAATAGCTCTTTATTTACACTTTTGTCAAGTTAACAACATAGGCTGCCTAGCAACTGATAGCTAACCTTAACCAGACCAGACGTTCATCTCAGAATTGAGGTGACTTGTTTGCTTTAGGCACTGGACCAAGTCCCACCTACATATATTTGATTGATTTCCTAGCTTCATGGCTCCCAGCAGAGCCCCCATTTTTGTTTCATTTTGTCAGAGATGGGTGTTCCACTGCACTTAGAGAAGCCATATTTGGAGAAGTCCTTAAAGCACCTTCTCATAGTTGCAGCCAGTCTAAAGAGTGTAGGTTCTGGAATTCAGTCGAATAACCCAATATAGTCAAGTAGTCCATAGTAGTAGTGGATTATTAGCAGAACTGGCCATTGTTAGATATTGTTGACTTGAGCTTTTTGTACATAGCTCAGAATATTAGTATGGCATTTCTTTTTTATACCTCGTGGTTATACGTTTCTGCAGGATGCTTAACACCAAGTTAAAGCAAGACCCATATGACTATATCTTCACTGACTTTGCTGTCAGTTTTTCATTGTTTATTTCCAGAACCCTTGCACATATAGACTCATCATGTACATATACATTAATATCTTCAACTTAAGCTGAAGTAATTAAATATTAATCTGCCTTCTTTCTCCTCAGCCTATTCTCCAGAATCTATACTCATTAGCTGTCCTCCTCTCACTTTACAGTTATGTCCTTCTTCTAAGCATTCAAGCCAAAAGCTGAAAGCCAAATTTAATTCTGCCTGCTGTTACAATTCACTGCCAATGGCTTCCAAGGGCTTGTTTTCAAAATATTGCCACTTCTCACCACTTGCAAGTCCACCTTCCTGGCCAAATCCTACTCATTTTCTACTCGGATTATTGAAAAATTCAAAAATCGGAGTTTCCTTCTCCTGTGCTTGTCCTATTAGAATTAAGATCTCCATACCTAAAAGGCAAGCCCGCTGAAAAGCTGAGGGTGCCTGTGTCATTATTCCGCTCCTGGGTGATATTTCCCACATCCCACCGAAGAGAGCCTCCTCCAAACCAGCTGCCAGGTCGCACGTCATCTGCCACTGGTGCTCTTCTCTTCCGTGCTGTGTCATTTTAGCCTGCCAGCCTCCTTGATGACCTTAAACAACTGAGTTCTGGGCTCATCTCTGAGATCCAGCACTGATTCTTGCCACTTCCTGCTAGCCCTGGCCTAAACGATCTCTTCTCTCATCTTGTCTATTTCTTTCAAACTTCACCCACTCGGTGAGGCTGGCTCCGATCGCTCTGCTGTCATCGCATTCCCTTCCCCCTCCAGTACTGCCTCAATGTTTATCATGCCTAATGCTCCCATTAGTAAACTTCGTTGTTGCTATTTTTGTTGTTGTCACTTTACCTTTCTCCCTTAGAAGACAATCCTAGGAAACTTTTCAACTTCTTTGCACTGTGATTTATCTCCAGGATACAGACCAAAGCGAACATTAACTTTGTATTTGTATTTGTAAAGTGCATGCAAGGATGAGTTAATTCATGTGGCAGAGAGTTCCTTCTACCAATGAGGTTTTGTTCAATGTTATGAGTCTCCATGGACCATGTAGGGATTGTGGGAGTGTAATGAGTGTGTGCGTAAAGAGTAGAAAAAAGCACACTCATACTAATTTTGAAAACACTGACTGCATGCCGAGCTTCTAAGACTCCCCTGTTTGATAAAATGCCACTGCAAAACTATTTTAAATTCTCTGATCAGGCTAAGGTTAGTACTATAAATTATGTGAAAAGCTCCAATCACTTTTGACAGTCACTTTGTAAGCAACTGCTTGTAAATTGTCCATTTAGAGAAACATTGTAGAGTGTAATACAAAGTTTACTCAGTCAAATATGCTATGGTTTATAAAGACTGCTGCTACAAAAACATTAATACTTTATTTGAGACATTAGCAAGTCATGTATACATTTTCTCCATGGATCAGTAACACATTCACCATCATCTTCAAATTGTGCCGAAATGTCTAAGAGAAATGTGACAAATGAATTTGTTTACGATGCACTGACAAAAATTGATTTCCTTAAAGTCCTAGTGAACAATGAAATAGGTAGGTTACTTATTTAGATTCCCTTTGTTGCTAATATGTTTAGGATGTGTCTCAAATTATTTACAAATAAGAATTACTTTAAGCCGGGCGTGGTGGCGCACGCCTGTAATCCCAGCACTCGGGAGGCTGAGGCAGGAGGATCAATGCGAGTTCGAGACCAGCCTGGGCTACAAAAGTGAGCTCAAGGCCAGCCTGAACTGCATAGTGAGACCCTGTCTCAAAAAGGCAAAAAATAAAAAAAAAAAAAAAAATATATATATATATATATATATATATATATATATATATATATATATTTATTTGGTGCAGGGGCTCACTCTGCAACTCAGACTTGTAGTGACCTACCTGTCTCAGCCTCCCCAGTGCTGAGATTACAGGTATTCACCACCCTGCTCAGTTGATTTCCATGGCCAGATTGCTGTGAGCCCGGCGTGGCATGCAGTACCAGGGATCAAACTTGGTCCTTGCTCTTGCCAGGCAGGTGCTTAGACCCCTGAGCTATGTTCCCAGCCCTTATCTTTTTTTTTTTTTTTTGCACATTTTTTTTAGAATTATTATTTTTTATTTTAATTTTTTTCTTGTTTCAGAACTTTTGTTTGTTTGTTTATTTGTTTATTTTTATGGCCAGCTCAGCCTGCCCTGAGGGCAGGGCTGGCACAGCATGTGGTGCCGGGGATCATACTGTGGTCCCTGCAGACGCCTAAGCTTTCCTGAGCAGGTGCTTTAGACCACTGAGCCATCCTGTCAGGCCCCAGCCCTTATCTGTTTTTATGTTTCAATTTTTTTTTCATTTTTTTAAATTCATAGAAGAAATAAAATTACATTTAAAATGTAGTAACTAAAAAATATGAGAAAATTCAATAAATTTACTTTTAAATAATACTCTGTCCAAGAAAGCAGAGTATATAACATAAAAGTATTTCAGGACCCGGCGGGATGGCTCAGTGGTCTAAAGCGCCTGCTTGGGGAAGCTTGGGCAACTGCAGGGACCGCGGTTCGATCCCCGGCACCACATGCTGCACCAGCCCTGCCCTCGGGGCGGGCTGAGCCGGCCATAAAAATGAGTGAATAAACAAAGGTTCTGAAACAATAATAAAAATAATAAATTAAAAAAAAATTTTTTTTAAAGTATTTTATTTTGGTACTTTCATTATATATATATATATATATATATATATATATATATATATATATATTTAGGGAATTAATAGCAAAACTGTGTTAATTTGTGCTAAAGGAACTAAAAGTGTTGTTTTACCAAGGAAAAAATTTAAGGAATTCTTGAAATCTCTTAAAAGTGATGTTTGTTAAGAACCTACTGTACTCTGCCTTCACTGGTCACTTTTTGCTTTTTATTGTGGTGCAAGTTGTTAGATTCCATAATCTTCACATTCATTTTGCCAGGTACTGGGAGAGGCTGTATATATAAATAAGTGTATTATGTTGATTTTTACACCATCACATGGCATGCTTGACTATTTTCTTATTTCAAATGTCTGTTAATGTGAAATCGGCTACTTTATGACAATGTTAAAAACAAAACTGCTAAAACAATGTGATATAAAAACTTTAAATGTTCCACATTTTTTGGAGCCCTATCTTTACAAAAGTTTTCTACTGTACAGTGCTTTTATTTACAGTTTTAATTTGATAGTATTCAGCATAAAGTTACATGAAGTAAGTGCTTCATATTTCACATTCTTCTGCTTATCTGAGTGCTGTCTAAAACCGTTGTGCCAGCCAAAGTAATGCTATGAAATCATTTGCGGACTTAACTGTGACTTCACGTCACATGCATGCTATTGCTATGTGAAGAGCACTCACTTCGACCCCACCATCATGTTCCAGACCTTTTTCTACATCTCACTGGGCTTTTTTAAGGGGGGGGGGAGCCTAACAAAGTACACAGTGAAGAAAGCTTTTATGTGGACAAAAAGCCTTTATATTTTCACTAAACGATGCAAAAAGTAATACATCTCTCTGGTACACAACTGTCTCCTTCATCACTGATCAGTTCAAACATTTGAAAAATTGTACATTATAAAGTTTATAGTAGCTGGTTGTATGATTGAGTGTGTTGTATACTATGTTAAATGTGAATTTGTAGCCCTTCATTTAAAAAAGTTATTGTGTTCTACAGCCTATTTTAGATTACTTTGGGGTTGGGGCAAGGGTGTTTTGGTAAGCAAAATTTGAACTCCTCTCTCTTGGTTGGTTATATGAAGATACAAGGTTATGCTCTTACTACCAAGCTCAGGATTCTTGATTTTAAAGGTACAAGGATAGTTGTGGGATGTTGTTGTTGTTATATTTCAACTGTGTGAATGGTGGGTCTGAATATAGGGTGTTTCCATGGTGTAAGGTTGAGGTACAAGGTACAAGTAATTGACTAGCTTGAGTGACTGTAGTGTGTCCGGTTGGTTGCACGACAATTAGGCATGCTGTAGTTGATATTTGTGAAGTATGGATACCTGTGAAAAATAGTGAAATACGTGTTTCTAATACTTTAGTGCTTTGCATTTAGGTCATTTATTCTTTGCTTCTAAAACTGAGCAGCTACTGTGCTATATCGACTTTGTCAGTAGTACTGAGCAGACCTGTTTCTGCATGAAACTGGTTGCAAAACTGACCATTTTGGAAATAAAAATGTATCTTGGCATATGCAAATAAAATGAATAAAACTATTTTAAGTGTGTGAA
Organism: Myocastor coypus; assembly: GCA_004027025.1. NCBI lineage: Eukaryota > Metazoa > Chordata > Mammalia > Rodentia > Myocastoridae > Myocastor > Myocastor coypus. Next base: position 18,283 of record PVJA010000803.1, on the reverse strand, counting down.
CTTTTTAAAAAAGGAACCTACTATGCATGCGTCTGATAGTATTGTATATTAAACATGAAAGATGAATATATACCAATATTCCCAGGTTGAAGACCTTTTCAGGATTGGTATAAAAATTTATATAAAGTTGATACAGAGTGGGCATTATTCCAATGTATGCATAATGTTCATGCAGTTTTCAATTTTGAAAAACTTATGAACCACTAGTTACATTCTTACTCTGGTTTTATTGAATTTGTGTCAATTAGAGCAAAACTGTCAATATTCAGCAATAAGTTAGTAAATTTATCAAATAGCATTTAGTGAATGTATACTCTGTGCCAAGCACTAAATGTATCCTTTCATTTAACATTCCCAAATACTTTACCATTTTAATCACAGTAGCAATCAGCAGATGTTATTCCAGATCAAAGCGTAACCAAAAATTTTAAACAAGATTTCAGATTCATTGTCTAATTGCACTCCATTTTTAGAGTGGTGTTTGTATTGTCGAGGAAAATTTAGAACAAAGGGTCAATACTGTTACCAACACCATGCTTCACAAACACGATTACAAACGCTGAAAATTACAGCACAATCACCACTGCTCTAGAGATCTGTTTTAATCATAGTAACATTTTAAATACCTTCCTGTGTACCTGAATTCTGAGGACTGAGTTTTCCTGGGAAAGTGAAAATATTGTTTCAGTGATTTCTTTTGTGAGCTTATCCTTTCTTATCTCTGAAAACATTGAGCAGATTCAAGCTTTCTACAGCATAGAGTTGAATGTTGGGAACCAAATCTAAAGCAGTGGTACAAGTAATTACAGCTGTCAGTTCCTTCAACATGAGCAAACAACCTACTTTACACTTTACAAGAAACAGATTGCAAGTATCCAATGGAAAAGACATAACAGTCTTTACACGAGGAACACTGTGCTGATTGTTATACTAGTAAACTTGGCCATTTGGACAGCTCTACTTACCAGACGCTTTTGGGAGGATGATACAGTTTATATGAAGGTTTGAGAGTATTTTGTCAATGAATAAACAAAAACATGGACGCTAAGTACCTCATCAGCTAAAGACTGGTAGAATTTTCAGTGTAGAGAAATGGTATCTGAAAGATCTTGCTTTAACTGCTTTCATGTGAGTTTGTTTCCGTGAAAGCTCTTCCTTTGTAACTGGGTGTTCTTCACATCTGCTTTATTTGGATGTTACAAGCTCAGAACTTCCTTATCCTAAACAAGAAGAAAGTAGATGGAATTGCTGAAAGTTGGGAACATGTTATAAAATGAATAGCAAATAATTGGCCTCCAATAAATTGCTTTTCTTTTTAATTTTAAAGACTAAAAACAGGAGAAACAAAGATAGAAAAACAAACCAGAACATGTTTTCTTTCTCATGTGTATGGAGAGTGACTTGCTATGCTTCTATCAACACTAGCTCTCAATACTAGGTCAGATACCTGGAAAACCGACATGAAAGTTATTTCTTTGTTTTTAATTCAACTATGAGGTAAAATTTCAAGGCCTGGTTTTCAAATGTCTGCTTTTTTTTTTTTTTTTAAGTGAAAATTTTTGTTTTCAGGGCTGGGGAGATAGCTTGGCTGTCTAAGCATCTGCCTGGAAGCACAAGGATTCGGGTTCAATCCCTGGTACCACATGCTGACCCTGAGCCAAGCTGGCCTTTGAAACTGCGCATGGTGGCATATGCCTGTAATCCCAGTGCTGGGGAGGCTGAGACAGGAGGATCACAATGAGTCTTAGCTGAATAGCAAGACCCTGTACCAAATAAATATATTTTTTTTTATAAAAAACTTTTTAATCTTCCACAAAAATAAAAATGCAGGGGCTGAGGAGATAGCTCCGTGGCACAAGTGCCTGCCTGGCAAGTGCAAGGTCATGAGTTCAAACCCCAGTCCCACAAAAAGAAAATAAAATAAATTAAAAATATAAAAATGAAGGCTGGTGAGATAACTCAGCAACCTAAGTACCTGCTTAGGCAAGAGCAGGCACAGGGTTCGATCACCAACACCACATACCATTCTGGTGTGCTGAGCCAGGAACAGAGTCTGGATGTGGTGGCACTGGGGAGACTGACACAGGAGCATCACTATGAGTCCGAGGTGCACAGTAAGACCCTGCACCAAATACATTATGCAAAAGTTAAGAATATATGCACCACACATTAGCATTTTTATTTTCAAAATAGAGTATGAAAAAGTTGAATATGTACCTCTCCATTTATCTAGGTGCGTTTCCATGTTTACTTTGGAAGCATCTCTCTCCTTTTCCTTCTTAGATTTCCTCATGTCCACTGCATATTTTTTCCCTGAATAGACTGTAACCAAGGGAAGCCAGATGGCCCAGGACAGAGCACAGGATACAACTTGTTGGCTGGACAGGTTTCAAATTTGACACTGCATCAATTCGCACAAGAGTCCGGATGATGTGGTAGAAACAAGGTGTCTGCTTCTTCATGTGGACTGTCTAAAACCTGAGCACTGGAATAAACTTTCAGGGACAGTTCTGGTTTGCAGTGATGCAAGAGCAGCATTGTGATGCAGGGAAATTTTCTACTGGGAAATGAGCCAGGACAGTGTAAGGTGGGGAGGTCCTCACACTCTAGTATGAGGTCAACAAATTCTAACCCTTAGTGATAGAACACTTGCTTGTGCATTTGACTTCGCACAGATGAAGATTTTAAAAAGTGTCTTCATTAAACAATTGCCAGATATTACATAAAGCAGCCTTCAAAGAAGTCTCCAAGACTGCCAAACTAGTACAATTCCATGAACTTATTTCACAGGCTGCCTTTCTCCACCCTCAGCTATTATCCACAACACCTGCAGCAAATACTTAGTTTTTTTTTTTTTTGTTTTTTTTTTTTTACAAAGTCAGATCTCTTGCAAAATTGATGAAAAAGGAACAGAAACAAGAATAATAGAATATCACATTTCTTGTAGGTGTTTGTCTTGATTTCCTTTGGGGTCTGGGACATGTGCTCAAATTCATAGCTATCTCTGCAGCCAGGCTCCTCCACGCAGATGGCTGTTGTAAAAGGGTAATGTTGGGAGAATAAAACCAGGACAGGGGGAGCCATTCAGAGAAATGCAACCCTCGGGAGGCTGATGACATACTGATATTGATTTCACAATTATCCTTCAGGTACTAATTCCAGGAATTTGGCTTTGGGGTTGTAGCAATAAAGAAAAAAATGTCCTTTGGAGTAAAGGAAACAAGAGATAAACAATATTAATAATATATGATGCTGAGATGGAGACATTTGCTATGGAGAAGAAGAAAGCTAAAATAAAGCACAAGACAGTAGCTAGAGAGGCCACAGGTAGGGCTGCTGTTTTAAATAGGATCAATAGAGGAAAAGTTTAAGGAGACCACGGCCTCCACCTTGTAAGGACTTTTCATTGTTCCTCACCTACAAGAGACGACCCTCACGTATTTGCCTGTTTCTTTATATAATTCAAGGTGTGTCATGCTTTGGAACTACTAACTCATGTACTCTACACGATAACAGTCAGAGACATATTCTATTAGCATTTTATTTATAGGGAAAGCACTAGAGTAGAATGAAAGGAGGCAAATTGCCGAGGTTTTATAACCAACTAATGGTGCAAATTGGGAGTAAAACTAGCAGCTGAGCCCCAGGATATTCAAAAACACTTTTTAGTTCTTCCTCAAAAAATAGATATGTCACTACAGACATTATCACTTTATGGAAGATTAATGGTAAGTGGTATGAGGCTTCTGGTTGTACGGACTCTTCTCTCTGCACTTAATTAGCATATAATTATAAGTTGGCAAGAATTTACTTTTCATCACCTATTAAAATAAGATAAAAAAATCACTTATTGTTTAGCTATTTTTATCTCAGCAAGAATTTAAAAATTTACCCATTAAAATAGCATGGATTACTTCAACAAGATTTAATGTTAAGTTTTTAAACAGAGTAAAATAACTTTACATGCCGGCATTTATCATGTCTTCTTCCAGGTTTATAATAAGAAACACATTATGTTTTATAGGTTTTGGGAAGTCCACTTTAATAGACATTTCTTTTGCCTTTCGTAACCATTGTTTCTCAAGCATTTGTTAAGCGGCCTGTCCTTCTGAGCACTGACTATAATATTCAAGGCATATCTAAGTACCAAGAAGCACAATTTCTTCTCTTATTTTTTTGTTTGTTTTTAATATATTTAGTACAGAGTCAACAGGGTCTCACTACATAGATTAGGCAGGTAGTGATGCTCCCGTTTTCAGCCCCCGGAATGCTAGGATTGTACACACTGACCTCATGCCCCGTCTCTTTCACCTCTCAGCGCGCCGTGGGGGCTGGAAGGAGCATGACTTTTGAAACAATGCTAAGAGAGGGTGCTGAATAGAGCTATTCTCTAAAGTCAAGATCAGCTTGGCTTAAAATGAGTAAAAATTTGATGTGCCATAACTCTTTCCTTCCTTCCATCCTTCCTTCCTTCCTTCCTTCCTTCCTTCCTTCCTTCCTTCCTTCCTTCCTTCCTTCCTTCTTTCCTTCCTTCCTTCCTTCCTTCCTTCCTTCCTTCCTTCCTTCCTTCCTTCTTTCCTTCCTTGCCTTTAACTTTCCCATACTCCTTCATTTATATATCTTTTCCTCTCTTTCGTCATTGGCATTTTTAAAAGAAACATTGATTGTGCTTGATTTGGATTTATGAGTAAATACACTCACAAAATTGGCATATTGAAACCTTCATCCTAAAATCATACATCGCAAAAGTTGGAATTAAAAAATGTTAGCCCTCAGTCTACTTACAACCTATCAGGTGAAGCAGTTTATAAGAAAATATGTACTATGTTAGAAGCTGATGACATTATGGAACAGTCTTAATGTATGTTATGTATGTTCAGAGGTCTTATGTTTCCATATTCATAGCATGGCACATGTACTGAACAATTAAATTGCGTAGTGTGCTGAAAGTTTATAAATTATATTGGAAAATGTCAAAAGAATCTATAACACCATTTTAGAATTGGTTTCTTACATCAAATAATGGTGCTATTGAGCCCGTTTTCTTCCAAGGTGCTAGGAGAATAAGATGAGAACTTCTGTGAGAATTTTCTGAAAAGTATTTAAAATTATAAATTGTTGATGTTCATAAATAAATATTCCTTTATAAATAATGAACTTATGTGCCATCAGTTAGAGAAAAGGAGCACTTGATGTGGGCTTTTAATTAATTAGTTAATTTTAATTCATTTCTTATTTTGTTCTATGTATTCATCTAAACGTGTGGGATCATGTTGTATAGATAAGTCTTTATCGGGGCCCGGCGGGATGGCTCAGTGGTCTAAAGCGCCTGCTTGGGAAAGCTTGGGCGGCTTTAGGGACCGCGGTTCGATCCCCGGCACCACATGCTATGCCAGCCCTGCCCTCGGGGTGGGCTAAGCCGGCCATAAAAATGAGTGAATAAACAAAAAAGGTTCTGAAACAAGAAAAAAAAAATAAATAAAATTAAATAAAAGAAAAAAAAAGTGTTTAAAAAAAAAAAAAAGATAAGTCTTTATCTTCTACATTTCCGACTCTAATCAATGTTGGCTGATAGCTTTTCTGTCATAGTGTCTTCAGCTCAGCTCATGTCTATGTAGCTTTTGGTCTTTTTATGTGGCATCCATTAGCAAATGTTTATTTTCTTGTGCTCTCCCAGATCTATAAGACTGCCTCCACTTCCACATGTCCAATGTTCCTGTAAATTTCTTTAAGGACCTTCTCGAATCTTGGTCTTAGAATTATTTTCTTCAGTGGTTGTCAACCTTTCTAATGCCGTGACCCCACAACACAGTTCCTCATGTTGTGGTGACCCCAAACCAAAAGATAATTTTGGTGGCTACTTCAAAACTGTAATTTTGCTACCGTTGTGATTCGGAATGTCTTTAGGTGACCCCTGTGTTTTGGTCACTCGACCACCGCTGGGGTTGCAACCCACAGGCTGAGAACCACTGTCTTAGATATTACTTTTTAAAACATGGTCTGTACTTATTACTCTAAAGATGGATGAAACAAAAATTTGACCAAAACTTTCATTTCATCAAACAATACAAATACTCATTGTACAAGGATCACATGAAACATAGTAATAATGTCACCACATATCATGGTGTTTCTGAACAACTCTTTCGACCACTGGTAACACAAATAAAATCAAACAGTGAAAATCCACAGAAGTGTTACTGTTGATCTTCTTGTGTCACACTTTGGGGACTATGGCATGTCAGAATATAAAACAGGAGAAAATTTGAAAGGGTAATGCATTCATATGGATTTAATTTCAAAAATGATAGAACGATGGCTAGAGGGTTTAGCTAGGTGGTAAAGTGCTTGCCTTGCCTGGATTTTATCCTGGGCTCAATTCTGCATGCCACAAAATCACTGCCAGCAATCTTTAATTTCCCTCCCCAGAGACCATTAATATTATTAGTTGTGTGCTTCTATGTAAGTAGGAATCCTGTCATATTATATAATTTAAGTGTAATCTCTATGTAAGTGGAAGTTTCCATTACTTTTTCTGTGATTTAACAGCACACTTTCCAAACTCTTTTACATAACGATCTTTCTTGATTTTTTTCTTTTCTTTTCTAATAGTATCATGTAATATGGATATACCATGAATTATTTAATCCTTTATTGTTTAAAAGTTATTTCCATTAAAGAAACCCATAGACAGCAGCTACAATGCCTACACACACCATTGAGTTAATTATAAACTCTCTAAGGTAGAAATTGCTGAACTAGAATTTATGCATTTTAAAATTTTATAAACGTTGTCAAATTATCCTTGGTGGTACTGCTGGACCTTGTAGGGATCCATGAAGACCTGTTTCTCCACCTCTTTGCCAACAGAAAGTAGTACCTAATCCACAGTTATTTGATTAAATCTCATTTTTTCGCATTGTTATCTTTGTCTTAATGACCTATGTCATCCAATGCAAATGACTGACTTGAAATTAGACGAGATTCACCCAAGAACTGGGAATGAGTGGAATGAAGGCATTTTTGTTATTTGATGTTTGAAACTGAAAAGCACTTTGATGACACTTATAGCTAAAATAGGAGATGACATGTTGACTATGAGATTGTCCCAGGTTCACTAGGGAATACAGTATCTGAAATATTACACTTTAAAACGGGAAATAAAACAGGAGTAATGGGTAAACATGGCACAGTTGAGGACACTAACTCAGATAGAAGAGACTATTGAATTAATAAAAATGCACAAGTAGGACAGTGAAGCAAATGCAGGAGCATGCTTGGTTTTTCCGTAGTGTGGTTTGTGCTTATTTTTGCCCAGTGATACTTCCCAGGTAGTTGCTGTTCCTCTTTGCATTTTGCCCACAAGCGACTTTCCCATCAGTTCCTACTTCTGCACACAAATATGAATATCCATAAGCAAAATCAGACAAAAAGTTATTTGCAATGTTGAAGGATCAGTTAGCCTCTCTTTTTATAACAAATGTGTGTACTTCCCAAGAGCTCCCTTCTTTATCCTTGCACTTTTTCAAAATTAAGACTATTTTCCAAAAAGACATTCTCTAGAAATTTCAGGTTCTGAAGATATTTTGGATGAAAGTCTAGGGACGGTAGAAACAGAAGACATCTTGCAGCTGGAAATAGGCAGTGCTCATCCCATGGAGGATTCGTGGGGTGCGTTAGTTAGCAAACGACTTCAAAATACAGGAGGAACTCCAGCAAAGCTGATGAGCTATTTTATAAATACTGGAGGGAGGCAGTTATCTGCCAGAGAATAGCCAGGAAAAAAGAACTTAAACATTGTTCTCTGTCTGTATAAATTATAGCTGAGAGGAAAGGAGCTTCCCTATTTTACACAGAGAAGTTAGGTCAGGAGAGTGACTGTGTGTTTGCCGTCTTCATGACATGAAAATCGAGATCTAAAAAGCAAAAAATGAAAGGAGAATACTTGGAACCATGAAGTTCAGATCATTTAAAATATCATCTTTATGTTACCTTTAATTGACAGTTTCTCTTCTTTTAATAAGTGATAGGTATAGTTGCAAAAGTTGGAAAGTAGGGTCAGATATTAGGAGAAATATACTAGTATATTCATAGCATTGTCCTCTATGGGAGAGACAGCATTGCCAAGAATAAATGTGTATTAAAATGTACCGACCTTGTTGGAATGTTACAATTACACTCCATAGTTTGAAATTTATAGTTATTAGCATATTGGCATCTCTATTTTAGCCTTATATGGAGGTCAAGGTTAGAGTACACTGGATTTTCTGGTGAAGAGCAGGATATGAAGGGTTTCTTCCTTTACATATTTAAGTCGTCTTTACATGTTGCTAAAACTCTTCTTCACTTTACATCTGGCACAACAGATACTTTGCAGCTAAGATACTGTCATATTTTATCTTCTTAATGCCTTGGGGCTCTACAATTCCTAATGTACCATTGTAAAAGGTGCTTGTATCTTCCCTGGTGCTAATCTTTCATTTAATTAACATATATTTTACTGCCTACCATTCTAGTTTGATAATGTGTACATAGGGGAATACATACATGCACAATTTTGACTCCTATTTTCTTTGAAGTGTTTAAAGTAGCAGAAAGACACTAAGAAGAAGGTCTAAAGTTAACATTCGATAAAAAGACAACCTTGAACTAATTTTAAAGTTTGCAATTAGCTCAGATCACAGAGTGGCAAGTAAAAGTTTTAATGATAGGCTGGCCTGGGCCTTGAGGTAAATTATGCATAATTATTCAGCTCATAACTGCTATTTTTGGCTTGCCTGACTTGTCCTAGACCTCTGGCTGAGGAAACAATTTGAAATAATTAGTGTACTAGTGCATTGACAATGATGAATGAATTGAATACTTCTTGTGCCAAACACAGGTCTTGATAGGAAGCAGATAACTTTGGCAACTGTGGTACTTTGTTATTGAATCTCTGCAAGTAGAAAGTTGGTGTTGTTTTTGTGATTTTCATAGGTTTTTTTCTTAAGTCATTCTCTAAAGTCCTCTATCATTAACCAAAATATTCCTCAAAATAAACCAAACATAAACTGAGAAAGAGCATTTGCTGACTAAAAACCTCCTAAATTCCTTATTTACTTGTACCTAGTTTTTGGCCTGTTTAATGTTGACAGACTTTGGTATACTAAATGCAACTTAACAAAAAATGTCTTTATAGCTTTAAGATGGGGCAAGTTTTTTAGAACAAATTGATAAAAGTATATTTGAGAAAAGAATGCAATGATAACGAACTAAAATCAAAGATTTTTTAAAATACATTGTAAATAATTAAGACAGTATTTTTAAATATTTGCTTAATACAGAAAGGACAAAATTGATTTTTTTTTTCTTCATGTTTAATTCCTCTTGCCAATACCCTAATTTATAGATAGATACATGAAGTAATTTTCAATGATGAAAATATAGCAACGCGTTGAAACACACAGCTCTATAATGAAGATACACCATCAAAAAGAAAACTAACAGAATAATTAAAAAGTGCAAAGATATGTTTCTCATTAATTTTGTATAAATTTTATTTGTTTTTAGTGTACAAAGTAGACTTTTTTACCTGCGTAAATATATTTCCATTTTTCTGTAGAACAAGCCTTAAAAATTGTCTCTGTCTCTGGGCGTGGTGGTACATGGCTTTAATCCCAGCTCTTGGGAAGCTGAAAACAGGAGAATCACTATGAATCTGATCTGTGTAGTGTGACTCTGTAGACCCTGCACTAAATACAAAAGAAAAATAAGAAGACTTTGTCTGAAGATAACCATTGTCTTTCGCTAGAAATTTAGAAAACAAACAATTTTGGTTGCTGTGAAAACCTTTCAGCTCACTTAAGTGAGTTGAAGGTGAATTAAACTTAAAAACATCAGTGCATAAAACTGGCATTCACAGTATTTCAAATTAAAATCTCTACTATTCAAATTTTGTGTTATCTGATTTCTTACTGTTTTTTTAAGTGTCCAATATTACAATAAAAATAGCATAGTGTTTTCTTGCACATACTGTGAAACATTTTTAGATATTCAAGACATGTGTCTTTATATTAAGCATGTGTGTAGTAGTTGGTATTTAACTGTATTTCTGAGACAACATAAATAATCCGATTGGATCATTTGATGTTATCTTAACCTTGGTAAAATTGTTTAAATGATGCTTATTTTTTACATATGGACTAAAATTAATAATCAAATAATCTGCATAAAACATGTTGACTGAAGCGTTCATAATGCTTCAGTAGACTGTTAACTTTATGTAATGTGTACACAAGGGAAATGAAAGTGTGTGTGTTACTGTTTAGGCTTTTTTTCAGTGGATTATTAGGTTCATGCATTATTTTGAATGTTATACTCCTGAAGTTGAATAGTTTTTAGTATTTTTATTTTTGCTTTGCTTTGTTTTTGCAAAAGGAAATGTGAAGCCCTAAAAGGAGAGTTTTTTCAATTCATCCTGTTGCCATATTGACCTTTGTTTTAGGAAACAAAGCCAGTATATGTTTAGTTTCCCTGGAGTGTAAGCGTCATTCCATAGCTTTACATTTTGTTTTTGATTCACATGTTTCTGATAGCACAAATTTTAACTTGCATCAGTAGGAAAGGTCTTGTTAATTAGACTACCTCATAAAGCAACTGGTCCAACAGCCAAGCATGGTTTTTCTGAAAAGAAAGATTTAATTACAGAACTATAATTAGTAGTTTAAGGCTGTAGATACTTACTTCAGTCTATGCAATAACTTTTCCACATATTTCCTTCAGAAATGTTTATTATATCAGATTACATCAAGCCAAACTTTCTAGAATGGTACATCCAGGCCCCCTGTCCTGACTGAAATGGAACAGGACTGTGGGGCTTCCCAGGGCTCCATGATACGGTGGGTGCTAAGTACAAGAGTCAGTAAACCATGAACTGCTGCCGGGTACAGTTTTCCTGTGTGACAACACTATGGCAGATAGAACAATCACAGTGGAGGGAGAGATCTCAGACACTGAACAGAAAAACTGAGCATGAAATCTAAACTACAAAAAAAAAAATAAGTTTCTACATGCTGTCATAGAACACTAATATGTGGAAACTTTAACTTTATTATAAAAAAAAATAAAAAAGAACAATTTATCTGGAAGAAGTTCATAAATTATTTAATTATGCATGAATAATTATTACCTACAATGAAGTCCATTAGTTTGCTGCTTGTCTAATAAATCATTAAAATTAATCTTGAGCCAGGCGTGGTGGCGCACGCCTGTAATCCCAGCACTCGGGAGGCTGAGCCAGGAGGATCGGTGCAAGTTCGAGACCAGCCTGGGCTACAAAAGTGAGCTCAAGGCTAGCCTGAGCTGCATAGCGAGACCCTGCCTCAAAAAAGACAAAAAAAAAAAATAATAATAATAATAATCTTGATTTTGTGCTTTTGTGGTATTTATATCCTAGAATGCAAATATTTACTCCACACAAGCATTTTTCAAGAATTACATATTTTTACTCAGCTGGATAAGGAGAGTAAAAATTTTAACAAATTTAACTGTAAAAAGAGAGTTCTGTTTAATATGATTTCATGGGCACGTATGTGCAGGTTGTTACAAATCCAAGTTGATATTGTATGTACGTTTACATAATCCCAATTCCTAAGAGTTGGTTAGAAACCTATGTGAAGTGGAAGTGTTTCACTCACTAGAGTAAAGTGAATAGTTTTGGGGAGTTATGCCAAAATTAGTGGAATATGCCTGTGAGAGAATTTAAAACTAGAACATTAAGTTCTTCATATTCCACTTTTCAATGAAATTCAAGCAAATTCAATTTTGTGCAATGGCTCAGTATTAAAGTCTATGGAAGCAATAATTTTTCAAATTGACCGAGTATCAGCAATCATCGCTAAAGTAGGAGCTGCTGTCAGAAGCAATGAATTCTGATGAACAGCGCAGCAGGTTATCTTATGATAGCATGAATTGATATTCAATTTTGGTGATCATGTGGAATGAATACAACATGAGATAATATTGCAACCTGTCACATTTGTTTTAATTTTCAGAAAATGGTGAATGATAAATAATGGGGAAGAAGACAGTTTCTATAATTTACTGAAGATTGTTTACTCAAATTGCTCCAGTGTATAATTATGGAGCTTGTGTTGAAAATGCATATTTTGTTTGTGACATAATTTTCATTTTCCTTTTAAAATTTTTATTAGGGTAGATGCTCAAAGTTCTACCTGATACACAATGGAAATTCTCTCAAAGGAGGCAACAGAACAAAAGGAAACACACACACACTCACACACAGGTGTACATACATGCACACACACATCAATATTCTAAATTGTGTGAACCAGGAACCGCCTCATGATCACAACAGTCATGTTTAGACACACACTCATAGAGAGGTGCCTGTTACTAATAACTTTTCCTTTGGCATTATGCAAGTGGAACTATAATCCCGCTACTTACAAAATCATTGTATTTACGGGAAACCTAGAAAGTGTTATTTTGGGAGACAAATGAAAATTTATCTGAGTGTCCCTTTCTTTCTTCCTCCTTGCTAACCACCCACTCCTTCTTTTCTCCTCCCCCACCACCCAGCTTAAGTCTGAGGCCATCAATTCATGTATTTAAGTGTCCTTGGAAACTGAAAGTAATCTACAAGGTTATTAGCATATTGTTATAAATGTTAATGGCCTGACACCAAGGATGGGCTTTTCTTTTATGGGTGTTGTTGTGAACATCATGAGTTTAAATAGGGAAAATCTTCCCCATTCAACATGCAGCCTTGGCCCTTCATTCACATGTCAGGAGCCCATTGTGAGCCTCAACCTTGTCAGAGGCTTGGAGATGTTTAGTGGCAGCAGCTTACCATTGAGGGCTGGGAAGAAAGCTGTTGGGATGGGGACGGACCAGCATAGACAGCCAGGTGGTGGCCAACTGGCCGGTAACTGACAGACAGTTTAACCTAACCAGCCCGTACAGTCAGGCCTATGTTACAAAAGGCCCACATGTGGCCTTAGCAAGCTTCATTAACTCTTTTGGCTGTGACTGTACTCCTCTGACATATTAATTAGTTGGCGATGCTTTCTCGTGCTCCAACATAACCTTTGCATTGGTCACTTGATTCAAGGATCCAATGGAAGGTATTAGAATTATATATGTGCAAAATTACTGGAAAGGAAAGAGCTAGAGGAGAAAAAATGTCCCCTATCACTGCACTGATTCTGTAAAAAAAAAGAAAAAACCTGTAACAATAAAAATTAAAATTACAGTTAAGCCTTCATTTAGATGATTGATTTATATTATACATTGCTAGTGAAAGTAGGACATCGGTGAAAATGTAACATTCGTAGATGTTGGCTATTCAAAACTACCTGTTTCCTTCTATCTGTGTACTGATAATAAACTAAAATAGCACAAAACAATTTCGCAATATTATTAGTATTTTTTTTTCTTTTGTCTTTTTTGAGACAGGATCTCACTATGCAGTTGAGGCTGGCCTTGAGCTCACTTTGGTAGCCCAGGCTGGTCTCGAAGTCGCACCGATCCTCCTGCCTCAGCCTCCCGAGTGCTGGGATTACAGGCGTGTACCACCACGCCCGGCTAATATTTTAGGGAATGGAATGATACATCCTTCGACTTATAAACTGACTCATTATTATTATGTTTTTTAAAGAAATATTTTTTTTCTTGTTTTAGAACTTTTTGTTTGTTTATTTATTTTTTTATGGCCAGCTCAGCCTGCCCTGAGGGTAGGGCTGGCACAGCATGTGGTGCTGGGGATCGAACCGCGGTCCCTGCAGCCGCCTAAGCTTTCCTAAGCAGGCACTTTAGACCACTGAGCCATCCTGCTTGGCCCCAACTGACTCATTATTTTTAGTTTCTTTCACAAATTAAAAAAAAAAATGCTGGTGAACTATAGCACAAATTTTTGCAGCTATATATAATATACAAAGTATTCTGAATATCTTAGTGTGTTTCATAGATGTATAATACATAAGATTATTCATTTATCCACAAATTTAAGAAAAGGATGAAGTTTCCCTGTGCATGCTTTGATATTTTACATATCAGAATCAAGTGCTACGTCATGTGAACATTTACTGTAGATGGGCCTGGTGTTGAACTTGATGCATGAAACTAACTTCTATTTTTTTGTTGTGCTTACAGAATAGTTCTTGGCCTAGGAGTTGTATAAATGCAAATTAATTTAGAGAATTCCAAATCCAAACATATATTTTAATCCGCATATGTAATTGAGTGATGACTCTTCAGAGATGTATTTTAACTTTTATTAATTTATACATTTGGTACAGTCTCACTACACAGCTCAAATTCATACTGATCCTCTTAGCCTCCAGAGCACTGGGATTACAGGTGTCTGGTCTCAGTGGCTGGCTCAACAAGCCAGGGAAGCCCTGGCATAGCATGGAGTTCCGGGGCATCAAAACATGATTCTTGTGTTTGCCAGGCAAGTGCTTAGTTGGCAGAGCTATCTTCCAGCCCCCAGAGATGTGCTTTTAACTTTTTCTACCATCTTAGTCATCAATGAAGTCTCTTAAGAGAATAATGTTAGACTTGCCTTATCAATATACACCTCGGGATTTTCCCCAAAGGAAGCCATGCTTCATTTCATAGTTTGTTCAGTATTAAACAGAAAACAAACAAAAAAACACCAAACAGATGACATGTTGTTTATGCATTTGTGGTTAAAAGAATGATTTCTGTAAAATCAATGATTTTAGAGATTTTTATCATCTTTTAAAGTACATTTCTAAAAAAATACCCTAGAGTCACAACCTGATAACATATGTTCTTTCTGCTTCTTTTTATAATCAGCTTAATTATGTTGTTCCCAGCATGGCTTACTACTCTGACACCTGTTTAGGCTCAGGGTAAAGCATCCTGGGCAATTCTTCATGGTCTGAGGCATTATTTAATTTTAAACAATATAAAAATAAGACAGTATCACATTTTAAGAAAAGAAACTATTATATCCTGATGCGTCAGCTGTTGTTTTCTCAAGTATGTTCAATTAGATAAAAAGAGACTTTAAAACTACAGCAAGCTCAGGCAGTTCAGCAGGCAGAGGGTGCCCTGCTCCTAGGTTCCGTGTATACTAGAATGCTAGTGCTGAGAGAAAGACTGACGGGAGGTAGGAAAGCCTTCAGCTGTTACAAAAACACACCCAGGAAGAGTGTTATTGTAGGGGTGGACAGAAGTGATGACTGTCCTTACCCAGCAGGGTCATAGCCAAAACTCACATAACAAATAACAGGCTAGCAAGAGAACCATAACAACCGTATTTCATCAAAATGTTACATGACGTGGGAAATTTCTGAAACGAAGACCCAAAGATGCAGGAAAACTTGTTTTTTTATGGTTAAGTTACAACAAGAACGGACAGCTGGTGAGAAACATGATTGGACAAAGAGATGTGATCTCATGGTATAAATGAGGGTCTGTAAGGGAAAAGAGAGAAAGGAGAGTAAGGTTTGTAGATTTTTATTATTTTCTCTGCAGAATAGTTTTAATTTCCATTGCCCAACATAATGATGCATGATCCACTTGTATGCCATTCATGTCAGGGAGGAAGTGGGGCAGGAGAAGGCCTGAGGGGACCCAGCTTCTGAGGCTTTCCATGAGGGTTTCTCTCCTCCTTTTGTTCAAAGTACTCATCAAGCCAAAATGTCATGCTCTGTGGTTTTCTAAGCCCTGGAAGTGTCTAAGAAAAAGCGATCATGAGGTCACTATTATCATAAAAGCTTTATTGACGATTTATTTTTAGAGTTAAGCACTGAAGAATTATTGACCTTTTTCTATTGGTGAAAATGCTGCATTACATATCAAGGTGTCTTAGGTTCTTGTGGCAAATCAATTTCACAAACAACAAGTATAGACAGGCTTAAGCCCTCATAATCAACGGTCTAAGTTTGATCAGAAGACCAGAAGAAGGTAAAAATGGAGGTGTGGGCATTAGCATGTGTCATTATTGTGTCATTATTGTTTTCATTAGGGCAATGATGTTAACAGCAAGGACTATCTGAGTGGATGGGTTAGGCTCGTTTGCGTCTGTTTTTAATCTATTTCTATGTATCATGTGTACTTCCATAATCTGCAGGTCACTTTAAGAAATAAAGTCTCATAGAAGACTGACTGTAGCAAGTCTATCATTTGTTTAAAGAATTCCTGTCTTGAATGTTATTCAGAATTAATTTCCTTTAAGCATACTTATGAAATGATATTAACAGTGTTGGAATTACATGATAATGAAAAACTGTTATTTTGTTATTAAGCACTATTCAATTATAAGATTAGAGTATGATATCTGTAAAAATATTTTACAAAGACAGATTGTAAAGAATTTACGGAAGTTAATGTATATACCAGTAATAAGATTCTTAAACTTGCTTTTTTTTTTTTTCTCTCTCTCTCTCTTTCTTTTTTTTTTGGTCGAGGAGGGTCTACAGGATGTTCAGGGTCTTACTACTAGATCAGACGCGTAGTGATCTACCTGTTCACAGCCTCCTAAGAACTAGGATTACAGGGGTGCACAACATCACACCCAGTCTCAATTACTGTCTCAGCATGCCCCAGGTGCAGGGCAGGCACAGCAGGCCTGGAGGTCAAACCCCTGGCCCCTGTGCCTGCTTGCAGGTGCTTTAATCCACTAAACTATTTGGCTAGCCTTAACCTTACTTTTTTAAAATCAAGTCAAGCTTTGTATATCTAAAGAAAAAGGTGAATGAAACATTTTATAAAATAATTTAGTAACAACAGTGTAGTTGGAAACATGTAAGAACATTATCAGGTCCTTCTTAATTCTTTTTAATTAAACCGTACTTTGGAAATTTGAACTCAATAGATTTTTATAAAGACAATTATACATTTTAAAAAGTAGACCCTGAATCTTTCACCCAAAGCAATAAACAAACAGTAGTTTTACCTGGTAGTCGAATGGTATCTTTGACAATCTGTTTTATTTGATGTGATTCAAAATATTACTTCAGCAGAGTTACAGGTGCCAATGCTGCATAATTTAAAGTGTGAAAATGATTGGTGTTTATAAGTGTAATTCGTTCCAGGAAAATTTGAAATCAAGTTATACTGGAAAAGTTTCAATGTTTTATGACATATTTTATACTGGCCCTGCATAGATCAGTACTGTATGAGCACAAACTTCAATCAACTTTATTGACTTCAACTTGTAGTTTGCAGTTGCTATATACAGTCACTAGTCATATGTCATTATAGTATATCCGTTTCAAATACTAGCGCACAGAAATTTATAAACATATATATTTCAGTGTGTAGAAATTTATTATAAACTGTGTTGAAATGTTAACTTTTGAACAATTTAACCAGATCAACACAACTGTTTTCATCTTACAGTTTTTTAAACTACTATGACTAAATGTTAGTTGTCAACATTATTTCATATGAATTATTTGACTTGCAAATTAATTTAAGTACTTTTCTGACATAAGGTTCTTAGCTATAAAGCTCTTTTTTGTTTCTTTTTTTAAGTTAATGTATTTGGTACAAGGTCTCATTACAGAGCTCAGACCTATAGTGATCCTCCTGCTTTTAACCTCCCCAGCCTTGGAATTACAGGAATGAACCACGATTCTGGGACTTGGTGGCTAGCTCAGTGTACCCAGGGAGGCCATCAAACCCTGCTCCCCGCACTCGCCTGAGGAGCTGCTTCAATCACGTAGATGTCCCACTGACCCTTTCTTTTTGGTTTCTGAATAATGCTGAATTTTCTTATATTCAACCTTAATACTCAAAGAAGAAAATGCAAAGGGGGAATATTTTTGTTCTGTAGTGCACAATTTCTCCTATTGATTACATTTATGTGTTTTTAAATTACCTTATTGTACCCTCCATGGTCCCAAATAGTTGTATCTTGTGTATGTTTATGTTTCTGTTTTAATATTTTTTTGCTTTATAGAGAACTTCCAACTCATTTTTAAGCGATGCTGCAGTATTTTAGTATATACAGTTTAATCCAGCATTCTCTGACTCTATTTGCTTGTCAGTTGTGCCAATATCCACAATAGTCTAGTGGAATCAAGTTCATGGTGCAATAGACAAATTGGGAATGATGAATTTTATTTTTTTATTCTATTTTATTTATTTTTTGTGGTAGGCTCAGCATGCCTGCAGGCGAGGCTGGTATGCAGCGATCTAATTGTGGTCCCTGCACTTGCCTAAGCTTACCTAAGCACACACTTCAGACCACTGAGCCATCTCACTGGCCTGAATGTTTAAAATGTGATTTGGAAATAGCTTCCTTCTT